>OZ007571.1:20386003-20478503 GCA_963931925.1 Onchidella celtica
CTGTTGTCGTGGCAACCATCCACACAATGTAATGCAATTTGCAGTTTCACTCGGCCCCAGTTCTACACATAAATGATAAAAAATAAATAAATAAAACAAACAGCCAAATCAAGAGAAATGGCCCTGCCGTGCATTCGTTCCTTCGGTGAATGAAAGAGGAACTCGTTGATTTGTTTGTCACACGGGGACCGCAAAATTACTAGGTGTAGTAAAGAAAAGGATACTTGATACTAATTTCGCAAATCGAGCCTTTCTGGAATTGGGTAATGAGATTTTGGAGGACTCGCATGATGTATGTGAGTGTACGTGGGTGTCTGTGGGGAGAGGACAAGGAGTAGTTACCGAAGGAATGTAACCTGCGTCATAGTACCAGAATATGTGTGTTAACATTTTGTCATTCTCGGCCAATCTCTGCAATGTTCGTGGTGTTCTCCGCTTTCAGAAACTAGTGGTGGTAATTAGAAAGTAATTAAGCAAGGAAAGTGGATGGGAAGGAATTGTGTGTGGAGGTTGGGGGTTTCAAAACTGGAAAGAAAAAATGGGATGGAAATTATTGTGTGAAAATTGATCAGAAAAAATATAACAAAAAAACACGGGGGGTGGGGGTGTGGGGGAGAGGGGAGGGTGGGGAGGGAATAAGCGATGAAAGGGGAGAGAGACAAAGAAAAAAGAGAGAGGGGGAGCTAGGAAATAAGGGGGAGAGAGACAAAGGAAAAAGAAAGAAAGAGAGAGAAAGAGAGAGACAGAGAAAATAAGGAAGAGTGGTGAGACAGACAAAGAAAGAAAGAGAGAGAGAGAGATAGATAGATAGATAGATAGATAGATAGATAGATAGATAGATAGATAGATAGATAGATAGATAGATGATAGATAGATAGATAGATAGATAGATAGATAGATAGATAGATAGATAGATAGATAGATAGATAGATAGATAGATAGAGAGAGAGGTTGAGAGAGAGAGAGAGAGAACGAAACTCCAAGGAAGCGCGACGTATAAATGAGAGAGAGATGGGACAGACGGTAGCACTCAGACAAAGAGAGACAAAGAGAGAAAGAGAGACAAAGACAGAGAGAAACACAGAGAGAGAGAGGGAGAGACACAGAGAGAGAGAGAGAGAGAGAGAGAGAGAGAAAGAGACAAAATAAGGGAGAGAGAAGTTTGGAAACATTAATGGTGGAGCTGAAATTAAAATTAACACCTGAGACCATAATTTTATTATAGCGCGTTGCATGTGTCTACGAGAAAAAAAAAAAAGCAGCTGATCTGTTCACTCCAAGCACAGATTAAGATTTCCCAAAAATGTTCACTATTAAACAAAATAAATGTGTCCAATACGGTACATTTTTTGGGTGCATTCAATTAATGTGCATTTTTGCCCATTGAGACACAGGTCTCAGTGCACGGAGGTTCACTTGGGCTTGTACAGTCAGAAATACAGACACATAAATAAACACACAGAAATGCGGAAGTAATTACTGCCCAGCAAGAGTAGAGACAACACCGCCCCCCGTGGCTAATTCCCAACAACCCCCTCCCCCCATACCTAAACAGCTTTCTGACCGCGAGGGTCATCCGTTTTACGTTAAGTTTCGTCCGCGGCGTGGTTGTGGTCATAAGCCAGTGACCTGGCAGGCGATTTGCGGACAAAATGACATATTGCATCTCTCGTCACATTCCAAGGACTAGATTCACTAGATCAACGTAATTACATCCGTCTACACGCCCTCTGATGGTTTTCTAAGTTTCTCTTCCTCATACTGCAGTCAACACATCCAAGGACAGTCCCTGATATGATGCCCCAAACTGGATCAGTTTTCCCCTCAAGCAGAACAACATCATCACCATCAACAACAACAACAACATATTCTGCAAGGCAGCAGCAAAAAAATAATAAAAAGTAAAACTTGCTGGCTCTACCATGAAATTGCACAAGTGTATTCACACAATCACAGATGACAACTTTTTTTTGCCAAATTAATATTCCAATAGACTCTTTGAAGAAATTTTATGTTTTCTTTGTATGAAGCACTGTATTTCAAATGCATATTTATGAAAATAAAAACAAATATATTTAAGAAGGATAAATTGCAAGCAATTGTTTGTTTTTTTTTCCTGTCGTTTTAAATTGGGTCCATTGAGATACTTTGGGTTATGACCATGTTGGGGTTTAATGATGGCGCTGGCAGAATGTAATTCAAATTTTGCTTAGACCTTGTGTGAACTCATGTGAAGAGAGAGACACAATACTTCACGGGATGACACACAAGTATCATAGACATCAATAATACAGAAGGTGTAGGTTCAGTGAGTAACCTTTCAGGAATGTCAGCTATGACAGTCTCATACCGAGACATCTTTCCAGTGGAGCAGTGGCTCCGTACCTACAATAAAATACAACCCAACTCATGGTGATAATCCTGCTGGATAATTTACTCTCATTCACCGCTTTTGTTGTTGGGCTATGCTGAGCTGGACTACAGCTGCTGGATTCTGGGTAAAATATTTTATCAGAATCTCTTTAATCGGATTAAAACCTTACCAGGTAAACAGAATTATATTGCTATACCGATACCGCCTTGGATTTGCTGCTTGTGCAGGGGCGTAGACTTAACAAGGATCAATGTTGTGGGAGGCAAATGAAAAAAAACAACACAAAAACACCCCTGGCAATCTGTTCTTGATTCTGCCTGAATATTTATACAGTGAGTAATTAATCCAAATATGATACCATGTCCCACCTCCACACTCTAGCCACGCCGCTGTAATTACACTGATGTTATCTGCATCTATACTATATATATTTGTGGACTTGAGATTTTTCGTTGCAAAAGGCTTCTGGACCACTCAACACTCAGACTTCAAATTTTATATGGTGCACCAGAATGGATGTAAGGATGCACAGTTTTTAATAGAAGTCTCAAATCGGTGTAGTTTTTTTTATTGGAAATTTATTGTTTCGCCATGATTTAGATCTATTTCGAGTCATGGTTCGCCATTTTAAGGTTTCGTTATCACTTCCTGCGATGTGTTCACTGTCAAACACACTAACCCGTGCACAAATCTTGCTGTTGTACGGGATGTGCAGGGTGTCAACTCGCAAAGGCAGAGTAGTAAGACTTATTTAAAAACAAACAAAAATAAAATAAACAAATAGGAACAGGCAAGATGAAGCAGGTCCATAATAACCACCCAGAACTGAAACCAATATTCAAACCGATTTGTCCCGGGCAGGGCCGGGGACCTCAGCTAGTTCTTTATAAATAGAATGTTGTTACAAGTACGTACGTCCCCCAAGTTTATTTGCACTAGGGATAGGTATTTTAAAGCCTTTTTGTGAGTCCAGAGCTAGAAAGTTCCTCCCGAAATACTCCTAACAACAGACATAATTAATTATTCTTTCAGATTTTCTGTTTGTTTTCCTTGTGTTTTTATGGTTGAAAAGGTATGGGGCAGGGTTAGTGGTTCAATAAGATTTAGGGTTGAGGATAAGCACGGGGTTAGGGATAGCACGTACACGTACGGGCGCCCAGCGCAAAACGCTTATACACACGGATGGCCATTCTAATACCAAATGATTACTGTAAGAAATAGTGTCCGCACAGATTACCCGACCTGACACCCGGGCAAAGAACTACTTGTCATAATGTATAGTCGGTTACATTTCTTGGTATTGTGTAACAGGAGGAAGTTTTAATGTTAGAGTTAAAGTTAGAGTTCAGTCACAGAATAGAATTATTTTGCAGGGATAAGGTCAGCCTTCTAAAACCAGCCACTGATCTAAATATAAACCCAATTTTTTTGGTCTAAAGATGATATAATAATATAAATCAATGGTGTCTGACGTATCAATCTTAGCCATTTGGACTGGCCATTTCAAAAAGAAAAAGGAAAGAACATTCTGGTCGAAATTATTGAAGTGACTACCTAGTCATTATATTGCAGTCACTTCAAATCATAAATATGTATTTATTAAGATAATTCGTTTGTACATGCGAGTGTGTTTATCGATTTACATGGCTGAACGATTAATAGTGGACAAGGTATTGAGTACCGAGACTGTATGCACCAGAATCATTCATGCTGAATCTCAAAGGGCTTACAAGCCACTGTCAATACAACCTGCAGATAGATAGATAGATAGATAGATAGATAGATAGATAGATAGATAGATAGATAGACAGACAGATGCACAGACATGCAGATAGACAGACTGACAGTGTGCATTACAATGCAATGGAACAAACATTAATGATAATGATAGACAAGTTGTGAAGAAAACACAAAATAACGGATTTGAAATTCGGAAGTCTTGAGAAAGGAACAAAATGAAAAATGTCCACTTTTTAATCCCTAAAGAAAACATTTCAAATGTCGCGCACTCAGACAGACAGACGAGCATGTCTTGTGTCTGCCCCTTCTAGTTAGAAGCCACAGCCGCCCCTGTGGAGAGATCTCGCGGGCCTCTGTGAGGAGTACGCAATGGTCGCGCGACGGGGCAGATCAACAACTGCGTGGGTCGACGGCGCGCTGAATTCAGTTGTGGAGTGCTACACTACACTACAAACTTCGTGGGCCCAACGGGACTGGTGATATATCGGCGATCATTGTCAGATAGTGTCAGTCAGTAGCTATATATATGTATGTGGATAGTTCACGTGCGGGATACTGGACACTGATTCTTTTCTCTTTCACGACAACCGTTACCATTGATAAGAAGATTTTGTATTATTCATTTGACATCGGACATCACGCCCTGGGTGATAAGACACACGTTGGCATTGTTAATGTGTAATAATTACTGGAAGATACAATTGCCACTTTTGTACTGTTTTGTGATTTATTAGTGAATGCTGGTCGATATTTCCTGCATTTGTCACATATCTTAGAGAAACAAGAACAACAAGACTTCGGTCTGATCTGAGTGAAGAAATCTGATTTTGGTGCCAGAAAGTGCTGTGGATTCATTTATGCTCTTCAGATGTTGGTTTTTTAGACATAGTTTTGAAGTCTACAGTGAAAGTTCTATGTGTTAAGCGAGCCATGGATAACAAATCATATCTTCAAGTCCCGGGCAGGGATGGCTGTGGGGATGACAGGCTCGGGGGTGGCTGCTCCAACTGCAGTGTTCACCACAGCAAAAACACAACCACCAGCAGCAGCACCAACAACTACTGGCGGTTGGACGACAACAGCAACGACAAATACACAGCTGCTATTGAATTATCCAACAAATGCCGTGAATTTTACAAATCTCGACTGGAAGCGGCCAACAATATGAAATCGAGATGGCGTGACACGGCAGCACAGTATCAGGACAATCACAATAGCGACTCTGACAGTTCTGCATCGTCATCATCATCGTCAACATCGTCCACCAGTGTGAACGACAACGACTCACTCAGTATAAGTAAACGACAGAGAAACAGTATTGACCAAGCTATGGAAAAACTGCGAGAAGAAATGGTAAGTAATTGTCAATTTAAAGTACCTTCTGGCATTTTCTCCACTCTTCTTTCAGTTTTCTTTTATTCCTTTGCTACCTCCCAGCCTTCTCTCATTCCGGCATCCTTTGATGCTCATTCATGTCCTTCTCGTATCTTTAATTCCTAATTTCCTATTCTCCATTCTACCTCTTTCTCTATCTGCATACACAGCTATTTATCTTCTCCTGCTTCCTCTGATTCATAGTCCAGATGGCACTCTGTTGTCTTACAGATGGAAAAAACAAATTCGGCGGAAGTGCAAATCTTGACATGAGCTCCCAAATGTTTACCGTCGACATATTGCTGACCCAGCTGAAAAAACAAGTCCTGTAGACCAGAAAAAAAGTTATAAGAAAAGAATTTGCGCACGGGCTTAAGCACTTTTCCGCACTTCATGTTTAATTATATTAATGGTTTTACCTTCAGCTGCGGCAGTTTTTTTTTTTTTGCATACCCTCGCCACTCGCCACTGCATCAGTGAAACTGCTCACCAACGAGAACATGACTGTAGGATAGCGAAAGCATATTAGGGGAACATGGTGAGTGGAACCGGAGGTGTCAGGAACCAGTTCGCTTCATCAGTGACTATATTGTGCGAGAAGGCCCTCGGCATTTTTCCAGTCTTTTCAAATAATGCAATCACAAGAACAAAAAAAAATATCACTGGGGCTTTTGCTATTGTGTGCCTTTTGGGGGAGGGGGGGGGGGGCATGCCACAGTACTTACTATTTTTCTTTTCTATTCTTTCTTTGTCTCTCCATTTCCCTGTCTCACTTTCTCTCTCTCTCTCTCTTTTTGTGTCTTTCTTTCTCTTTTTTGTGTCTTCCTCTGTCTCTCTTTCTCTCTCTCCCTCCCTAGGCATACACACACGTCATACGTTTCTGTTTTTATCTGTCTTTTCCCTACTACGTGCACATCCGTTCTGTCTGGTACCTGGCCCTGCCTGACACCCATCATGCTAATGCAGCTCATCAATATATTCAGATTAATCCTCCAGTTGCCGCCGATGGCTCCAGGTCGGAAAAAGTGGTCAGAGGGAGGTGAAAAAGGGGGGGGGGGCAGGGGGTGAACAAGTGCAGAAGGAAAAACAAACACTATACATTAAATGAAATTGACGCTAGTGAGGTGGGCCCTGGATGATAATTAATTAACATCTATACATTTTGTTTCATTAAAAATCAAGAGGAAAATTAGTAACATCGATACATTCTATTTCATTTCAAGAAGAAAAAAAAACAACATGTAGAGCTAGAGACATTGCACCCTTTCTTTCTTCTCATCTTTGTCCTGTACTTCTTCATTTTCCTCTATTAAGAACTACTGGAGTAGGCACTGAAGTGTTAGTAACGGTCCATCTGCTACAACCCGACGAAAATCCGACGTGTAGGATTGACGTCAGGTTTGCACATAGGAATGACATCGTTCTTACGTAGATCGGCTGGTTACGACATCGCCTCGATGTCAGTCTGTTGCTGGGAACCCTCTCCTACGGTAATACTACCAACCCCACGTAAATCTAGGTGGGACTGACGTAGGGGTGCTGGCTGAGAAGTGTTACTGTAACCGTTCCTGCTGTTGCAGCTAATTTATACTATCGACTTCTACCATAACTGCTTCAATGTACTATGACTAACACCACTATTAATACTGCTACCATTATATTATATCATAATAATGATGATGTCAATGTGATTCTAAACAGGTGGCCCAGACTTATTAAAATTAGTACTTTATATTATTTAATCACTTAATACGGTTATTTGAACAGCATTGACATTTGCAGAACAACAAATAATTGTATCATCTACAGGTTTATCGTATTTGTGATGTCTATAATGTGGTCATGCATGTGCAGTTATGTACATGTGTAACATTACGTGAGGCCGTGTACGTGCAAGAATGGGTGAATTGCCCTGAACAAACATTGTTTTACACCTGAGCAGTCGGAAGTTGTTTTACATTGTAGGCCGAGGGAATTTTGCTGGGTGCAGCGGCCAGTAGCTCACTCATAGATTGATGATGACATCACCTCCCTTCGTCACAACTGCAGCTGTGATCATTGGTGCATTTTATCACATTCACGTGATACATCGATATCTAGATTGTTATCTTCACAGCAGCCCTGAACCCCGCCCGTTCTGGAGTATTTATCTTGAATGATTCATAAGGATGCAAAAAAAAAAAAAAATCACCGCACCATCAGGTTTATTAAAAGATTTCAGCATGTGGGAAATTCTCTTTTGCAGCTACTTCAAATTAATGGGAATTCAGGACCAAGGGCGGATCTACTATGAAACTGATGAAGATTAAGCTCTAGAGCCTCTTAATCCCGGGGGAGGCTTGAAGAAACTTTTTTTTTTTAGTGACTTTTGGATTTTGTCCTGTGTTGCTGGTTGAGAAGGGGCCTCCCTCATAACAATTCAAGCTTCAGGGCCCCCAAAACGAAGATCCGCCCCTGTTCAGGGCAATTTAACCTGGTTCAGCCTTTTCATCTTGTTGTTGTTGTTGTTGTTGTTGTTGTTAAAAATGTTTGGCTATGCGGGAAGTTGCCTATGTGTAGGGTGCCACTTGTTAGTAGGAGTTCATGGTGTGTTTCAAAGTTATATACAGTCATCAACGCGCGCACTGTGTTAGACAGATCGGGGATTCAGATTAAACGCGTGACATTTTGTGACAAAGGGGACGGGGGACGGGTGGGAGGTGGCATGGAGATATAGTAAAAGGGGGAATGACAATTACGTGAGATGGTGACGGGATATTTTATGTTTATCGTGTATGCGAGCGCGTGAGGTTGGTCTAACCAATGGTGTCTCTGCGCCAAGAATTGTGAATGGAGCTGGCGAAATCGGGCTTAAGGTGAGGTCTGTATACCTCTTTAAAAAATCAAAATAAAATATTTCTAAGACGATTTTAATGAAATTATTTTAACTGAATGCAGAAAAATGGCGAATCTTTCATTTGATAAGGCAATTTGTAGTTCCATAGACAATTGTTCCTCCCTTTGAAGGGATTTTCTCTTGAATTTGATCTTTCAACTTAAGTCTGACTTCGTCAGATCCACTCACAATTTGCGTTGATATCGATCTTCATTGTGGAGTCATTTTGCAAAACTTAGCTTCAGACGGTGACTTCTGCCCCCCCCCCCCCCCATTCCCCGCCAAATCCCTGTCAGCTACATCTGTCACCACGTTTCACTAAAAAAAAACGGCGCAATATCATAAGAGAAGGTTATAACAAAACGTATTCTACCATTCCTACAAAAACCACGAAGGTATGTGACCTCAATTCAACTCTGCCAGTAGTTTTCAGAGTCTTACAAAGCTATCTTCAGCCCTCTGTAAATCTTTGGGTAAGTCTATTTTTACGCGCACTCTGTAAATATGGCTAGGTCTTTTATTTACACGATTAGCTGATAGCAGTGTTTTATATAACAGACACCAAGCTCTGCCTTATTCCATCATCGCGCTGACTCGTGAAAACAGTCGGAATTGTCACATGACTTCGCAAATCAAAATATTGTTCCATAGAAGCACGCAAGCGTTCTGTTTCTGGTGCCGAAAGCTTATTGACTCAACCAACTTTACAATTTTGATGCAAAATGTTGTAAATTGCTACGAGATTCTTAGAATTTGCAAACATTCAACCCAGATGTTGAACTGCAGGTTGCAAAAAATTTAATCAATTTTAAGAAAAAAATTTATCTATGATGGCCTATATAATGGTGACCTTCAGAAAGAGAGAAAGTCCACCTATTATATCATGCATGATGTAGTGTCAAGTGAAGATGAAAGTCACGAAGAATAAAATTGTTGCTCTTTCGCACCCAGATGGTGTCACGTTATTTGAGAAATGAGTCACCCGCTACTTCAGCCTGTTTACGCAACGTACACATGTAAGGTACGATACACATACAGTTTAACTAGACCAAATAACTTAACATGGGACGTCCTTTAACTACAGTAAGTCAGTTTGCGCTTCACAAAATAGGGTTTAAAAATAACCTTCCTGGGTGGATCAAAGTTTTGATGGGGAGATAAGGAATTAAATACAGCAAGGGGTTTACTTTTAATATGAAACGGTTTTTAGATTTATCAAGGGGCTGTCTTGATGACAATCGCTGAAAGTTGGCAGTTTAGCAGTGTCTTGCACAATCTTCCCACAAAACTTTGTTTTTTATCAGGGCTGTTCAGTTGTTGAATAGTGATATTGATTGCTGGTAACGCACATCATAAGGTTATCAGCTGTTGCAGATTATACTATCTATCTATCTATCTATCTATCTATCTATCTATCTATCTATCTATCTATCTATCTATCTATCTATCTATCTATCTATCTATCTATCTATCTATCTGTCTGTCTGTCTGTCTGTCTGTCTGTCTGTCTGTCTGCCTGCCTGCCTGCCTGTCTGTCTGTCTGTCTGTCTGTCTGTCTGTCTGTCTGTCTGTCTGTCTGTAAGTTTATATTTATCAGCTCATGCACGTTGGTGGGCGGGAAATAATTATATCAAAATTGACTGACACACACGTACACACACATTAAGTACTTGGCTTCAGGCCAACAAGAAATAGATAACTGGATACACAAACTTCTTAAATACTGAATAAAAATAGTTTCGTAATTGCTAATTTTGTAAATATTGCCATTCAGGTTTTTACGTTTTTGGCATTTAATTGTCCGGAAAGTTGGATGTTTGCCATAATATTATAGCCACGGGTCATTAGATCTATTACTTCCCAAAAAGCAGTAAATTGTTTCGGTCCATGAAATCTGCACAGTTTGTACATCGTATGTTAAACCAAAACCAGTTTGTCAATAAACAGATTTAAAAACACACACACAAAAAAAGAGTGAATGCATTAATTTATGGACAAAGTTTACTGAACTCATCATGAATGGGCAGCGGTGAAAAGCTGAGCTGAGGATTGGTAAACTTTTCTTTTATTGCTAGACCATCCTGACTATCCCGGAAGTTATTATAATTATTGCCCCAGTACAGGAAACCAGAAAGGTCCTGGGAAGGAAGAGGGGGGCGGGGAGGAGGAGGGAGAGGTGGGGGGGGGGGGAGTGTTGTTTGAAAAAGGGCTCGACCTCTGAAACTTCAAGTGTTGAAATTATAATGTTCAATCCCTTCCTTCGTATTACACATAAATTATGTCTTTTACGGTGACCTTCTCAAGCAGTGTTTGATTGGGGCATCAATAATAAACTCGTCACAAATGCATTCACAATAACATCTTTAGTAACAGATAAATGCGTTGATTTAGAGATAAATACATTCCAACTCAATTTACAGATAAACAAACAATTTAATGGGTTAAAAACAAAATGAAATAATCTTGTTTCAAGGATGGACGTCCGGATAAACAGAATTAATTTCAAATGAAACACAGAGATCTCTATAGTGCTTTTCCACAGTGAAGCTAACTCAAATCCTTTCTGGCTTTGAAATTCCGATGGTACGCTTTCACGGTCAAACTTCTAAAGCATATGGATCGTCCATACCAAGTATTCAAAAGGAAGTTAATACTTCAGTGTAATGAGCTACCTCTTATCTCCATTGGGGCAGTGGCCCCTCCTTCTGGAGGCTCCACAGTTCTTCCGGACGCACGCGTAGGCCTGTGGTCGCTCACAGAATGACCCCGGAGAGCTGAATAGTTTACGGAAATCCGGCCCCAGGCACGAGACCTCTCTCTTAACCACACAAAATGAACCTTGTTGTTTCTGCGGTCAGAGTTTGAACCCTTGAAATTTCCGACTGTAATTAGAAATGTGTGAAGTAGTGTCATGCACAGAAATAAACAATCTCTCTTCCTTGAAGTTTCATTACTGCAGATAAAGGTTTGCTAACAGTTTGAATGTGAGTTTGAGTCTAACAGGTCGTCGGTACAATCACGGCCTCTTTCCACCTTTCACGATTATTTTATATTTTAATTTCAGACATGTTATTCAGAACTTCATCAGTTGGAATTTCACAAATATAATTTAAAAGTCTCGCATAAAATTGTGTTTTTCGTAAAATTCTCGAAATAACAGGATAATGTACGCGTTTAATGAACCCCCCCCTCCCCCCGCAGCATCATGCTGCCTTTGCATCCCAAATATTGAGGTATAAAAAATATGAGGATTTTATTTGTCAAGACTCAGTTGTCCACTTGACTCTGATGTTATTATAATGTAGGCCGGGACAGCTATGTGATCTATGTTGTTCCATACCTGTTGTAAAGTTCAGACTGAGTGATCCGCCCTGGTGCCTCATAAAAAGTACGCCAAAAAAACTTGAATATTAATCAACACACAGACAGATCTGCTGACTGAGTCATGCTAGTTCTCACTGTGTCGTTGCAGCAGCTGCTTCCTGTCCTCCTTCTGTCCCCCCTCACCCCCTTCCTTCCCTCCTCTCCCCTACCCCACAGAACCACCCGCCCATCTCAAGAAAACACGCTAAGATTGACCCCAAAGCACCAACTCAGAATAAAAACACACATCTTTGAGTCAGTCACAAGGAATTGAAGTCTCTTGAGTCTTTCGAGCTTCACACAAAACAGAACGGGAGCGTTTCATTACAACAGCAAAGTTCTGAAACCCGTGATTTTTATCATCACAGAAAGCCACGAAGCGCCTTGATACAAGCGTGCATAATCATCCAGGAAGTTGCCTCGACTTAATGGACTTTTGATGTCTCTAAATGGACAACCAGACGTCAATAGATTGAACTATTCTTGCTTGAGCCTGTAAAGCCTTTTCGTAGTTTTGAGGTTCGGAAACGAAATCTTAAGCCGTTTTTTTTTTCCTCATCTAGTTAAGCACAACCAAGCAATCATGACTATTTCAATACCATTATTTTAACTTGATACATAGCCAAACAGGCCGAGGAAAATTTATGTTTAATGGAGCCTTGTGTTTTAACTTTATAGGCTGTAGAATCAAATCTTGAAAGGAAAAAGCTACAGTTGCTGACGGAGTTTCATTTTTTGTCCTTCCTCTCCCTCTCCCTCTCTCTATCTCTCTCTCGTCATCTCTCTGCCTCTATCAGTCCATCTCTCTTTTTCTCTCCCCCTCTCTCTCCGTCTCTCTCTCTCTGTCTGTCTCCTTCTCTGTCTCTTTCTCTCTCTCTCTCTCTCTCTCTCTCTCTCCGGTGAGGCATTTTAATCCGCGAATTAATTTTTCTTATTATATTTCACCACCGTTCTACAGCGTGCAACTTGTCTCCAGTTTTTAAAAGGAGTGGCTGCTCTGACTGACAGTTTATCATAACATCCGGTCTTTTCTTTAACTTGACCTTTATAATAATTATATCCTTTTTGTTATGGCCAATCCACAAACTCATCCCTGAAAAAATATAAATCTGGAGAAAGGCCCGTCAAAAGTGGCCGCTAGTAAAGCACAGAATCGCACGATCGGCTTGGCAAGAACCCAGAGCGGCGGTTCTGCTTATCGGCATGTTTGGTTTTGTGTTTTTTTCTGTGCCACTAGGCTAATCCTATATTGAAGGTCCAGAGAACTGCGGGGGTGGCACTCCTTTCCCTCCCCGTCTTTTCCAAGTTGTGTTTGCCGAGCTACTGTAAATTGTCAGTTCGGGACGGAGTGTTTAAAGTAAAACTTGGGAGTATTCTGTAATGGAATCATTAACCTTCAGCCCCCCCCCCCTCCCCCATATTCCCCGCACCCCCAGTTTTCTTTTTGACGTGTGTGGCTGACAGAGTGCCTTAAGTTGAAATTAATAATCCTCTCTCTCTCTCTCTCTCTCTTCCCCCCCCCCACCCCCTCTCTCTTTCCTTCTTGCTCTTTTTCTCCCCCTCTCTCCCTCTCTCTCTCTTTCTCTCACGTTTTCCCCTCCTCCCCTCTCTCTCTTTTTTTTCTCTCCCTCCCCCTCTCTCTTGCTTTCTGTTTCTCTCTTTCTCTTTCACTCTCTTTCTCTCTCTTTCACCTCTCTCTTTCTCTCCCCTTCTGCCTTTCTTTCTCTTTCTTTCTCTCTTTTCCTCTCTTGCCCCTTTCAACAACTGGAGATACAACAGAGAAAAAAAGAGAGCGGGGGAGGTGGGGGGGAAGTGGGAGAGTAGAAGATACAATGACACTTGAAATTTTTATGAAGGAAGCCGTCGGCGCCGCGCTGTTTTCCTCTGCACCTAATAATTTCCTGCAGATAAACCTGAAGGGACAGCAGACTTAAGTGGGAACTGAGAGCCAGCCTTGTACAAAAAAAAAAAAAACAACAAACCATACAGGCTTGCCGCCTACACGGGACACTGACATCGTTCAGCATGTAAACAAAGTGCATTGAGAAGACCCTGTGCTTTAAAACTGAAACTAGATCTGACATGTCTAGCAAGTCATGGTTTCAAGTTTCTGGAAGGCAAATGTTCTGTTACAGTTACCTTTTCGGCAACGGTCAAGCTCTTTTTGTTTTCTATAGTCTATTTTTAGTTCTTACGTCTAAAAAATACACTATAATAATTATACACTTACAGGCAAGCAAACATAGTAATCTCTGTTACACACACACACACACACACACACATGCACGCACCACTAAACATACTCTCACACACACATCCACACAGAAACAGACGTATCCATTCATAAAATGGCAGTGGTAACAGCTGCACCTATATGTTTAACCTGTCGTCGGTAAGTTGCACCAAGTCGCAGAAGCCTAGCTGTACATTTTATTCGTTTTAAAGTAGCATGTACACTATTGACTACCAGATAGTTTGACTCCGCTATCCCCTAAATGTTTCTAAATTTGTCTGTCCTGTGCTAAACGCAGTTGAAATGGACTTAAAACTGGCACAAATATTATAAAAGGTGACCGTAAAAGTTGCCAAGACTTGTCAGATTATGATCGATTCACCTCACATTTTGAACACCAAAGTGCGCATTAAAACTTGGCGCGTTTCGCGGCTATTGCGTTCATTATCCGAGCGACACCGAAAGGAGTGTTCCTGGCATGTTTTAAACAAGGGACCTCGAACTGTAGCGTCGCGCCAGAATAATTTATGTCATGCTTCAATTCAGTTTTCATTTTTCGTGAATCCGACGTATGCTGCTCTCAACAATTCAACTTAATGACGGTAACCGCTTTGATTAAACCAAGCATGTCACATTTTCATGAAGACAATTTATGACAATATCATCTCGGCAACATTGAAGTTGATCTACATAATATAAATAAGTACAATTTGGTGTCATTGCTCTACTTAGAAACATTTAGGTAAGAAAGTACCCATTATAATCAGAGTTGGAGAGCGGCAGCAAAAATCAGTCAGCAATCGGATGACTGTAAAGTCTTGCCAGGGAGAAAATCGAATGGTATTTGCCATATTGTTGTACGCGACATTTGGCCGATTTTGAGGCTTTGTCATGAAAATGGTTCTCTCACTCCTTATTTTTTATGTGTAAGTGTCATTCCAATCGGTTGAAAGCTTTTTCAGACATGTGTTTATGATGTAATTTTTTTCGTTTTTGGCTTTGATTTTAAACGACCTTCAATCCTCATTTTCTCGAAAAGGCTGAAATGCACATACAGCAGTATGGACAATACCGTACGAAATGTGGTACACCGTTTTTCAGTATTCAAGACACGTGTTCTTTTCCTTGTCTTGTAAGACTTTTGAGCTGACAGGATGACGACGGGCAGCAGAGTATCAGTATTGCTGATGATTTCATATTCTCAACCCCAGAGCCAGTATCACGGAATTTCAAGATGTTATTAATGTTCCTAATTGTGTTTTGCACTCAGGTGCATACACAAACAAGTAGCCGCCCACGCATTGTATTGTGATGCCCAGGAATGTTACACAGGTGCACCTTTAAGTTGACCTATGGCCTGTAACATTATGCTGAATACGCGCAGTAACATGTCAATTAACGCCATGCCCTCCCTCTTTAAAATGATAATATATAAAACGGGATAGGTGATGTGAATGTCGCAGAAAGACTATGAAAAATGTACTGTTTTAAAACAGAAAAGGTGAAGGTTCAACGTTAATGAAGTGTTGTTTTAATGCCGTAGACTTGTCTAGAAAAGTTCCTTGATGTCAGCAAAGATCAGACCAGACTTAAGTTAATGTTATCCACTGAGGCGCCAACACGGCGTCTGTCAGTAGGGCGGAGTAGGCACGGGGACAGACCTCAAACAGAAACAGTTGGAGGGTTGAAGGGGAGAGAGGAGGTAGGAAAACGAAGGATGCAGGGGCAAGTAAAATGGCGTCTGATGTTAAGACACGTCGTAAAAGTAAATGTCACTTAGTCCGTGCTCAATGTTTCACAGGGCATAACCTGTGTGTCTTTCTCCGACATGGTCATAAAACGGACATCTTAAGTGGGCAGAGATTGTTGGCTGTTGTGATTTTTAACTTTAAGGATGCAGCTGATGTCCAGTATTTGGACGGCAGTAAGATAATCTCATCTCGACCCCAGCTACAATGTAATTGTTCCCAGCTCAGACTAGAATACAGTTATGAGTTTCATTAATGCTAGTAATTATTACAATTGGTGATTAAAGTAATTATTTCCAATGTCAACTTTAGATCCTGTCCGTATTTTCTTAGAGTAAACGGGATCTTTAATATTTCCCAGGCATAGATGGAAGATTTTAGCGGTGGCGCAGGAAGGCAACAATGTCCCAGGAAAAAGCCACTAGTTTCGAATATTACTATAATGAGCCCTTGAGACTGTTATTTAATTAAAGTACCAGCAGTTTAGGTCATCATTTTCCCACTGTATACCCTTTTCTCCGCCCCACATGTAAGGAAAACTTTAGATCTTGCGGAAACAGCCTAATAAAGTCATCCTTATTCTCTACATGGCTCATACCAGAGCGCATTGCATTGCAGCCGCTGTGCATGGCCTGAATATTAAATTACTTGCAGCAGTTGAATTTTACCTCGTCGCCCACAGTACATTCCTGTAATACCGACACACTTTCAATGAGCCCCCCCCCCCCTTCCCCTCCGGTTTTACCCCTGTCCTGTGGCCTTCCCTCATGCCGACCAACCGTAGCCTGGAATGTGTACCCCGTCGCAGTTTGATTGGCATAAAAATGATCCAATTAATCGCTTGGTCGAATGGACCTTAAATATTCGCTGTTGTAAAAACAAATCCATTGGCCAGGAATACTAATGTAAATCAACGTCACTGTATTTGCCAGCTTGCCCGTGTGTGTTCGCCTCACAGCCAATCAAAACATTCCTTACAAGTAGAAAATTGGTGAAGAATGGGGGAGATAACCTGGCCATGGTTTCACTGCAATGTCGTTTCAGGCTTTGTTCTAGAGTCTTTGCTGAATCCCTGTCGCCGTGATCAGACTCTGATTGTGATGGCGGAAGAGAAACAGACAAACAGAAAAGAGCATGGCACGAGGAAGTTGCAGACAAACGTATTGAAATGGAAAGACGGATAGACAGAGGAAGAAATAGAGGGGTGGATAAGAAGAGACTGGGGGATGAATAAGAAATGACAAACGGATGAATAAGAAGAAACAGAGGGATGAATAAGAAGGGACAAAACGGAACACAGAAAGCGGCAGCAATACCAGAGAGCTAGAAAAACGAGAGGGAATGGAAGAAAATAATAATTCTAAAACCACATGATTGTTTGGTGGTTCTTCCTGCTCATCTGTCATCCTGCGGCGTTATCGGTCAGCAGCACAGCACTGACTGAGACAATGGCATTTCGACAATCTAACGGAGTCGAGACAAGCTTGGCTTTTTGGTGGCTCGCTAAACAGAAGACCCCCTTTTTCTTCATCTCTTTAAACTGTTTTGGAAAAGGGCCAGTGGAGGTGATAGAGAGTCGGCGAGAAAAGCGATTGGAATGTTCCATGAAAAAATACATTATGTGCCGATTTGAAACTTTTCACTGTTTCTGTGGTCAGAAGGTCTTCGCAGTTTTTACATTTGAAGCGTCGCTGACGAAAATATTTAATCATATAGACAGTGGGGCTGACGGTTGGCACGCGTTGACACTGACATCGCCAGATTGGTGGCAGTGCAGACCAAAATACCATACTGCAAGCGGAAGACTCTTGGTGGTGAAGGCGTCTGCAAAAGTGACGGGACAGTAGGCTTTAAACACAAACACGGAAAATATGCTATTGGCAGCGACACTGACTCAATGGAACGCGTTGACATGAACACCGCCAGATTGGTGACAGTGGAGACCAAAATAAATGCTTTATTGCTCATGGATGTCCCTTGATTATAAAGACGTCGCCTAAAATGACAGGAATGGCGTGTGGGGGCGAACTTACACCATGTGATTGCTAGATCGATTATATTATGATTATCATTTTATTTTCGTTTCAAATTACCCTGTCAGAGCAAAACACGGGGGAAAAGAGTTATGAAGCTTTGAACCAATATTGTGTCATGCGTATTATGTAGTCTATTTTGGTAAATCGCCGCATTAGATCCAGGATTTTTTTTTTCATGGCTTGCACTCACATCATTCTGTTTATGGGAGCAAAGAGCTGATGTAAAACGTTTGGTCTGTGCCCTGTTCTGTCGGCGGATCTTTCTGTTGTGCCTGGTAAATGGAACCAGTCAAAAACACATGATGGACTATGTGTGTGGTGTTAGGATTCAAAGACAGACCCTGATTGAACGGCTACAGTCGCTGAGATAAAGAAAAAGATAGAGAAACAGGTACGGACGAGGGGAAAGCACTGAACGGTTTGCAGGAGCAGGGGCAGTAATAAGTTTTCTGATGTTTTTTTCTTTTTTCATTCTGATGCCTGGTCGTGGGTACGTCATGTAGTTTGTATGTGAGTGTGTTGCTTGGCAGATGTATTATCAGTAAAATACTCCTGAACGACCAAAGTAAAGTATTACATTGGTGGCAAAGAATGGAAATAACCTACGGATAGCTGGCAGTATACGCAGAGTTGGGTACAATTTTACCTCCCTTGTGGGTCAGAAACGGACAAGTTGTTTATGAACAGTCTGCTTGGTCGAGTCAAAACAATTTTGGCCCTTCCCACTTCATTCACCGCCCGAGCCTGTGGCCAAAACAATTTTCCTTCAAGTGGTGAGACAGGGAGCGGACGGGAATGTGGTCGAGTCCAAAAGCCCGAACATGCCAAGAATTCCAAACATTTTCTCTCTCATCGTCTGTGTGTCTGTCTGTCTGTCTATCTATCTATCGGTCTGTCTGTCTGTCTCTCTCTCTCTCAAAATACTGGTCGGTCCAATGGGGACTCTATCCTGTCTAGTATCAGGAACAAAAGAGCTAGACTTTTTTTTCACGGCTAGTTCAGAAATGTGAAACTCGTGTGCTGGTCCTGTTCTCCGGTTGCGTCCAGAAGTTGCAAAATACCCCGCTTGTTTTACTGTGGTAGAGAAACTGAAAACTTTAGATTTACAGAACTTTGCATTACGACATGAATTTGCTCACAGATGTTTCAGATTTCTGACGTGGAGATTGTGCGCGAGCGAATTTAATGGCAGTTTTTTTTTTTTTTTAATGTGTGTGCATGCTCACTTGACTTGCCATGTTGGCTCTCAGATTGCCGTTGTTGTCTGTGGAGAGAACTTTTGGCTCTCTAAGTTTAAAACTTTCCTCATCGACTCCATGTCATCACTACCATATTATTTTACTCGTCCTTATTGTATTTTCCTCAGATGTTTATCATCTACCCCGGGTGTAGGCGATGCTGGGCACGGCGCACCCAATCTTCTGGCATGGATTTACCTAATCCCTTGCTCATTACGCTAATCCGTTAAGCCTGTTGTCGTTAAAACGAATGGTATTATTCCCGAGCTGCAGTTCTATGCACACCGTCTTGTGAACGGTGCTAGTGACAAAGACCACTGGGAAAACAGGAATTTCATTCATAAACTCTCAGCCGCTGGGTGTGACGTGAGTGCCAGTCATGTTGTGGTTAACTCCCGTAACTAGGGTATGACTGTGTAGGCTATCTGGAACTCCTCTGGCGTTCTTCTGAGCTGACATTTATTACGTTCATTGCTGGGACTCAGAGGGAGTAAATAACAAAATAGTTCGTTGTCTGGAAATTTATGATACCCCCTTCCTTCCCCCGCCCTTTTCAATTCTGGGGCATGAAAGAGAGAGAGAAACGGGGAGAGAGGGGAGAGAGACAGAGAGGGGGCGAGAGAGGGAGGCAGAGAGGGAGGGGGAGAGAGAGCGACGGAGAGAAAAAAAAAGGGGGAGGGAGAGAGACACTGGTAAAACCTGTGTTCGTGTGCTCCTAGTCGATTTTTCGTCTGCGTTTAACACCATACAACCGCACTTAATGTTTCAAAAGCTTACCAACCTACACGTGAGTTCTTTTTTAAAGAGCTGGATCTTCGAATTTCTAACACAGAGAAGCCAGTTTGTGGATATAAACAACACATTTTCCAAATTACTCACAACAAACACAGGAGCGCCACAAGGCTGCGTGCTGTCACCTGCCTTGTACACATTGTATACAAATGATTTCACTGTGACACACAACAACGTTTACCTTCTTAAATTTGCCGACGATTCTGCTATTTTAGGCCTTTTACCTAACTCTGGCCACGAATATTCTAACATTGTACAATCCTTTCATTGTTGGTGTAATAACAACTATCTTCTACTGAATGTTAAGAAAACAAAAGAGCTTGTTTTTGACTTTAGGAAAAATAACAACGATCCTGTTTGCCCTCTTACTATCAACAATGAAGAGGTTGAAATTGTCACAGAGGCCAAATATCTTGGCATTACTATTGATTCATTGCTTAACTGGCATGCGCATGTAACATATGTATACAAGAAAGCCAACCAGCGCATGTATTTCCTCAGAAAGCTCCGCTTTTTAAAAGTTAGCAAAAGCATTCTGAAAATATTTTACACCATGGCTATTCAGAGCGTTTTGATGTATGGAGTTGTCTGTTGGGGAGGAAACATCTTACAAAAAGATAAAAATAAGATCAATAATTTAATTAAAAAAGCATCCAAAATTTGTATCTGTGATCTGCCATATTTTGATGGGCTGTACACTGGTGCTTGTATTAAAAAAGCTAATATTATTATAAATGACCCTCAACATCCCCTGAACAAGGAATATATAAGATCTGTAAGAAGTTTAAGGCTGTTGTCAAAGAAAACTAAAACTGAGCGCTACTTTAAATCGTTTATTCCATCATCAACTAGGATGTTACAATAATGTCGTCATCTTGATCGTAATCTGTGCACAGTTGAATTATGTCCTGCGTGTCAGGTCAATGTGTTTTAGTTAGGGAAGCATATTGTGTGCACTGTTAATTTTGTTAATTTAGTTAATTTATCAGTGTGTGTGTATATATGTGTGTGTGCGCGCTATGTATCATACTTTCTGCTTCTGTAACTGTATTGTTATGTATTCAATGATCAAAACAAATCTCCTTGTACAAGGACGAATAAAATTTATCTTATCTTATCTTATCTTATCTTAGAGAGAGAAATTTTTTAAAAGTGTCAGCATTTTAAAGTTTTATAGCTGTGGAATGTTTTTTCTTGTCTTTTGTTTGTTTGTTTGTTTCAGATTTATGAGATAACATAAAAAGCTAGGATAACGGTGTGGAGACATTGTGTTTTTGTACTGAACAAAACAGAGTGTCTTCTAACTACTTCTTTATGTATACAAATCACCTTTTTTCCCTCCCCCCCCCCTCCCCCCAATCATTCCTAGCTCGTCATACACTAGCTGACTAACAGACTCTCATTCATTCACTCGCTCAGACTCTTTTGAAATCCACCACCTACCATGCATCAGGGCCATCCTGTAAAGTGCGTATGCCCGTAAAATGGCGATTTTTAAATTCTTTTTTCTCCCTCCTCTTCCCCTTCCCAATTGGCGCTTTTCATAAGCTTGGCCTCAGATTACCCCCACTCCCTCCACATATATACAAGCATACAAGCTATTAGAATGGTGAATATCCATTGCAAGGCTTTGATGCTTTTTTGCAAGGACTATTTGGTTGGTGTCATTACATACACAGCATAAAACAAAATTCATAAAAGCATGTACAACCACACTTTAGAACTCAGTGCTATAATAGAAAAGCGTCTGTGCTCTCCCAAGAACCTGCCCCCTCACCCCATGCATGCTGTTCATACGTTGCCCCCCCCCCCCTTCCGGACGTACGTAGTATATGGTGGATACCAGAATTTCTCCGCACATTCTTTCAAGCTGAGTTCAGCAGCACCGCCAGAGCTTCCTGAAGTTTGTTCTTTGTGTTTTTATTATTATTTTTTTTTAATGTTCTACCCCGTCACTCCAACGTATCGCGTTTCAAATAGTTCACACGTTTTCACACAACTACGACACTGAGCAATACACGCCATATTTCTGGGAGGCGTAGTACGCGCCTAGACGCAGGACAAAAATCTCTTGTTCGTCTGTCTCCAGCAACGAAAGTTCGTAACTGTGCTAAGCCATAATTATCTCTCTTACAAACTTAAGATACAAATAAGGCAGGCCAGTGCTTACTTTCACTGTGAAAGAGACTAAAGAAGACTCTGCTGTACTGAAATACGACAAAGGACAATATACATGTATTTTTGTTCGGTTCTATAGAGAAATGGATTATCCTACATTTTTCAAAATTTCGGAATTCACCGCTGACTTGTCCTGCCTTTGTGAGAAATTTTGCTTCTTTTGCCATAGTTACAAGCAAAGTTATACCCATAAATGAGGTCTGGAGATTTGCTAGGAGACAAAAATGTTTAACTTTAATTTTCTCAAAACCGCCCCCTTGTCTTTACAACAGACCATTTTAAGACAATGCAGCTGTTGAATACAGAACATAATAAAATGATAAATTTGTCATTAAAATGCGTCTATTAGACAGTGAAACAAGACATCCAGATAACCTGCATGTTATATAGGCTGCGTAGTAAAATGTCCCTGTTATAATAATATGGGGAAAGTACTGTAAATACTAACAGGCAGATAGTGGCGCTTCTCAGTTTATAATGATAAGTCAGTGTACGCACTAGGAGATGGGGCATGCCCTGTACATAACTATTACTCATCTCATTCCAATGTCGCGATATGGGAATAACTTTGAGCGGCCCTTTCTGAAACCAAACATGACCATTACAAGTGACTTGTGTGTCAATGTGGTATGCTTCAGTGGTGGGCAAAACAAACCATGACAGGGTAGACTCTTTAAACATTCCAGTCCCAGTCATGAAATTATAGTTTGACATAAAGTTGAAATATTATCCGACCATATCAGTCTATCACTACAAAACAATGTGTCAAGTTTACTCCTATAGCAGTGTGTTGCTGATTAAATGTCTTGTTACTATTTCAACGCAGTGGGGCCTGGATCAGTGTGTCACAAATCCCAGACTGGGAGATGTAATAATTATAACAGGACAACAATCACGAACGAACACGTATCACACTTAACAGAACAACCCATCAGACTCACACATTTATTACACATAAAGATAAAGATAACAGTGCAATGACATACATTATATTATTCTAATCAACTGCCGTCCAACGGCCTTCTTCCCTCAAGCACTCTTCCTCGGGTCCACAACCCGGTAATTACTTTTAAAGACACTTCGGCTTCAGCCTCTCCACTCAAGGTCTTAATAACACACTAGTATTCTTTCGCACCACAGTCTCTCAATAGCGCCTCCCTATGGCAATAACACCTTAGCCTTCCAATAGCACCTCACATGGCCATAGCACGTTAATAATTCAATTCACATGAGTATCTCAATAGCACAGTAGTACATCAATATCACAGTAGTACATCTTAAGAGCACATTAACAATTCTATACACAGCCCTGGCTGTGGCCAGACTGCCACGACTCATGCGCTTCTACTGTCCTGCACGACAGCTTCACTCCACTGGCCTATGCGTAGCCTTCGGCCCTATGCTGGCCTATCCCCTGTGCTCACCGTGGGTGGCGTCTCGGCCCGACCCCGGCACCTACAAGAAGAACATTACATTGGTATAATACCATACCATTTCTAACCACTTCACCCCTCATTACAAACCATGAAGCGTACACACAATAGTCCACCTTTCACTCACCACACATCTTACGGTAACACACCTCCACCGTACCACACAGCACTCACTCTCGCTACGAATCCATGAACCTAACTTACATCTATCGCTCATGGCGCACATTTCTATACACAGTAATCACTGACTTCCACATTCCTCACATATACTTATTTACATCATGGTCATAGGCGAATATAATACATCAATCATCATAATTATAAATCATAGTTCAACCTACCAGTCATCACTGGAAAACACACAACAATCTCCCGACTGCCTCTGATCTCACGTCTGTCCCCTGGGACTCCTTAACTTGCAGTGATTGTCAGTACAGCGCTCTCGCCTCATGCCGACCCCCCAACTCACAACATTTCACGCTTTAACGTTAACTAACAGAAGTCAATATAGGTGAGCAGCCTCACTATCCCGTGAGTCAATCCCTCACTTCCATGCCCCCGTAATCCTTGAATTCCGCTCACTCCACTCGTGACACAGTGAAATTGTGCCCTTGAAAAAAGAAAAGGCCTAACTCCACTTAAATTGTTTTTGAAAAGAATTGAATTTAAAAATTTGAAAGGAATTTGATCTAAACAGTATTCTAGGTAGGAGAAAAGGCACAAATTTATATCGTCTAGGAGGAGTTACGCCTTTATTCCACTGGAAGACTTGAAGATACTCTACACATTCGCAAGGCAGTCTCAGTTTTAAACAAAAATGGGGTTAGATCATTATTTTGTATTTGTGGACAATTGTGTATTACAGAAAAGGAAAGCAGGCTTCAATTAATACCAAATGTACAATTACCACCAGCATCTTAAAAACCCTTTGTAGGACACAGTCATCCTAGAAAGGCAATCGTAGGGTTAGGAGGCTGAGATTGGTCCACCGATAAAATAGGACGCATTTTGTGATCCGGGACCGCCATCTCCACTTAACTCTAGAAGTTCCGAGTTCCCTTCCCAAGTACTTTTTGGTTGTGCATTTCCCGGTAAAGATGACAACATGGATCTCTGAAAAGCAAATAAGGATCCTGTTGTTCCGAGAAGTATCAACAGGTAGTTGGTTCTGTACATCCTGGTCTGGCAAATGTATTTGATGTCCATGTCATAGCCTGGCACTCCTAGAGCAATCGCAGGAAGAAGGAGATTTGTTAGAAACTACATGTATTGGTAACGGTGAAAACTTTGATATTCAATGTGAATGATCAAATCAATGATTTTAAAAAAGATTTTGCGGATGGAGCTGCTGCTTTTTAATCAAATTCATTACTTATAGATAATTGAACGTGATAAAAGTGCGCGGCAAACAGTGGCAGCTTGATCAACAGATAAACCTACACTCAAGTACAAATTGCAACGGGTCTTTGATTATTTACAATTTACGTAAATGAAATGTATTGTAAAATATGTACAGATAAATTATCATTATATTAATGCAATTATAACAGAGTCTAAATATATCTTACCATTGGGAGCTATTGGTAAATGAATATAAAGTGTCCGCCCTAGAGGCACTCACAAGGACGATTGCAGTTTCGAGTTACACTATGTTGTTCCCTTTGTAATTTGACTGCTGAGTACGTGCACGAATCAAAGGATCTGACCCTGTCAACAACCTCTCACCAGTTGTTGTTTTTTTCTGTGACACAAAACAAACTGTTCAGAAACCATGGGGGGATAGGCAAACTTAGAGTGACCACTACTTTACGACCATGTCGTCCGTCCTTTTCACCATTTTCAGCTTGCATTTGGAATGTATCTTCACGACAAAGTCAGGCTGAATCTTTTGATATTTCTGTGTTCGCACATTTGTATGTACTGTTGGGCTTAACCAAGGCACCACGCCCATCTGATTCTGGCCAGCTTGCCCATGACATGTCTTAACGCGGTGAGATATCTGCATACCTTTGATCTTCGCATTCCTGCCAACCTTTCGAGTTGCCGGGTCGCTGTGTAAGAAACCTGATGAAATCGTTGTCGCATAGGTGCCAAAGTCAAGACAAAATGTTTTTTCCCACAGAGAGATGGATGGTTTCCGCTGATGTATGAAATCACCACACTTAGCCACTTCATCAAGTATGCAACAATTGTGCATGTTCTGACCTGGGCCTTGTATAAATATTCACCAACTGATCCCGCCGCCTATGATAGGTTTTACGTGAGGTCATGACCTCATACTGATTTAGTACATATACAAATTTGCCACCCACTACACACCCCCCCCCCCTTTTTTTTTTCCAGTGGTGTGAAAAGCATCGTCAAGGACTATAAATTCTAAAACTTGTGTATCGCGTGTTCATATTCTTTATAAAATATCAAGAGAAAAAAACAAAAACAAGAAAATCTGTGGGTCGCACAAGGGCTTGTAAATACTTCGAGACTTTCGACATGTAGCCCCCCCCCCCCCCTCACTAACACACACACATGCGAGCACATAGTAACACATAATAATAATAGTTCGTCCATCACGTATGATGATGACCTTAACAACACCAGAGGAATAAAGTACAGAA
This sequence comes from Onchidella celtica, assembly GCA_963931925.1. Taxonomy (NCBI): domain Eukaryota; kingdom Metazoa; phylum Mollusca; class Gastropoda; order Systellommatophora; family Onchidiidae; genus Onchidella; species Onchidella celtica. The sequence continues at coordinate 20,412,003 of OZ007571.1, forward strand.
ATTGTTGAGAATTTCAACACATGGCCCTTACCAGAGGCAGCAAAGCATGGGAAGCTGACAGAGTCCAGCAGGCTATCAAAAAAAGAGAACGGCGCAAGAAAAGGCCCAGTGGTACTGAACCAACGGAGCACTCTTGTCATTTATGCGGAAGGGTCTGCAGGGCAAAAATAGGACTTATCAGTCACATGAGAAGCCATAAGTCATGAAAGAACAGTCTTTCCATTCTGTCCTCTGTGTCCTTTAGTTCTCTTTATTGTCCATAGTAACACATACACTAATAAAAACACACACACCTACACACACAGCCCGAGAGCTTTGATTATTTTGCCACATTTCAACTCTGTATCCAGCCCGACTGCGATGCCACAACTTTTCTCTCTGTGTATGTGTGTGTGTTTAAAGATTTGCTCCAGAAAGTGTATGTACCGGTGGTGCCAGCATGGAGCGCTACCTAGTCTAGGGCACTACCGAATTCTACCGTTAGGTTTAATGATCAGGGCGATGCTCTGTTATTATAACTAGTAAACAAGATGTTTTTTGTAATGCCGCCCGGTAATTGAATGTTAAGTGCCACTATTGGATTGTTTTCATCAACCCCCCCCCCCACCTCCCGGAACACCCATTTCATCCCCACTACAAATTCTTACTGCATGCACTGTTTCCAATGACATTGTGCAGGGTCAAGGTGACACAGGAAGTATGCCAGATCGATGTAACCTTTCCTTCCATCAGGAGCATATTGTTTGGGGCCACAGGAAACACAGTGTGTTTAACATTCTCAGATAACCGCAAAGGCAGCAGCTGTGAAGATAGCACTGATACCGTGTGGGAATTACGGGATTCTTTCTTTGTGTTTACTGTTGTAACTTTAATTAAAATGGTACTGAATATTTAGTCTACGGAGCTGCCTACACATTTGAATTGTAGCCGACGATAATTATGATGTAGTGGGGAATAATTAACAAAAAAATGCGAGACTTACTTGTAATGTGAAGTATGTTTGGGATTCTAATGAAGTCTGGAACTAGGGTAACACGACATAGTGCGCCGCGTCCAGTGGTCAGTATTTAGCCGCGATAATTATATTACTGGCAAATAAACACTTGGGCCGAGTTGCCTTAGGCCAGATTTTTCAACACACTAGGTGGGATGGTGTGGGCATGTTACCCTCGGTCCAGACTAAGTTGACTTCGTTAGAGTCCCAAACACGCTTCAATTTACAGGTAAGTTTGGCATGTTTTATTTATTAATTCAAACTCACCCAACCGTCTTTCACTCGATGTAGCATGAGATTTTGCGTCTGGAACATTATGACCTGCATGTTACCAGGAATAAATTTGTGCATTAGACTTTTTCCAAAACCAAGAAGAGCTTTTCCTTCTCATACCAGGGTCAAAGACATATAATGTTGAAAGAGGGAGGGACAGAGAGCGAGAGAGACAGAAAGAGAGAGAGAGAGAGAGAGACAGAAAGAAAGAGAGAGAGAGAGAGACAGAAAGAAAGAAAGAGAGAGAGAGAGAGAGAGAGAGAGAGAGAGAGAGAGCGAGGAGGAAAACAAAAAGAAAATTTGAAAGAATAATTAATTAAGGCTGTTGTTAGAAGTATTTCGGGAGGAGCCTTCTAGCTCTGGAGTCACAAAAGGCTTTAAAATACGCACCCCTAACGCAAAAAAGTTGGGGGGACGTACGTACTTCTAACAACATTCTTCACGAAGTGCTCCACATTCGCGGCTAAGCCTATTGGTGTGTTCAGTCCCAGAACTGCACCAGTTATGGTTTTGGAGTGCACCATTTGACCGGAAATCAGCAAAATCAATGTCGGCGTGACTCGACTTTGATTTGTAACACCGCCGATTTTCTTTCTCTTTCACAATGTCACGTATCAAATTGGTCGTCTAAACGGTAACCAGGTGCGTATAAACCCGGTTCCCACTTGTGTTTAACCACAGGGTAAGCGGTCTTGATTGCTCTTGCACTCGGAATGTCCAGTGCCCCTCGCGCAGGCGAACTGCGCATGCGTGTACACTGTCGTCATGAACAACAGATTACCGCGACATCAAAGTTTAAAGTGTTGGGTTGCTCAAATCAACTTGTTTGTCCAGGACGCGGAACCACAGTCGCGAGCTTGACAGTATAGCAGAGTAATTGGTGTTCCGTGCCCTGGGGAGGAAAGAGAGGTGCTTAACCCTTTAGGAGGCAACAGGACCGATGGTCTGCCCAATTATTTTAGAGTGAAAAATACGATGGGGCCGATCATTGGCCGGATTGTATTATCAGAGAGGTTGTTTCATAAAATCCACGGATCTGTGCATATCAGTGGCGGGTCTTGCTGCTGTTGTAAACACATTATCTATTTTTGTTCCATGAACCCGCCGTTTTTCTAGATGGGTAACATCCAAAATACCTCCCTCTCCAAGGGGTTAACTAGGGGCGAGAAGGAGATCCCATGTCTTTGTGTTCGGGGATTTTCTCCTTAATTTACCAAGAAAATAATGACATGAAAGTGCAAGAACGTGGGAGTGTGAAGGTAAAAAAAAAAAATGATTTGCCTGACTTTGTGTGTGTGTGAGCGGAGCCCAGATCGGTTTGTGACGAGAAGTGATACCAAAGAGTCGCAAATTGATCGATGATTTTTCTCGTATTTTTAACGATTTATCGCTGAATGATAAAGTCTGTCCCTTTTTTGGGGGGTTTTCTTTCGTTTTCAGGAGCGGAAATTATAACTCTCTCTCAATCCATTGACCTGTGGGAAACAAACTAGATATTACGCGAACTTACCCGTTTGCCTGCTTCCATTTGCCGTCTGACGTGATTTTTTTTTCATACTGTGTTCTGCAAATTTGTATAATTAAGATACCTTTTGGGGGCAAGACCGGAAAAAAACAACAAAAAAAACCACTTTGCCTTTCTGTGGCCGCCTCCCCTTCTTCATCTCGAAACTGGTCACATCGTTACTGGGCGGGTCCAGAACTGCCCGACATTATTCACGGAATTAAATCAAGTGCCAAGGTGATGTCATCTTTTGATGTATCGCGGCTGTATTTGCATGTGGTGACCGATACTGGACAGTCACAAGCAACATCTATAATTGCCCCCTCGACACCTGCAACAGTACACGCCCTGGAAATATTGGACGGAATCGCTGGTGCTTAATGCAGTTTTGATTACACCATGTCAGTCACGGCTATTTTAGTTCTGTCTGCATGTTCTGGAGAGTAATAAATTAAGGCTGTTGTTATAAGTACGTACGGTGCCCAAACGTTTTGCGCTAGGGGCTCCCGTGCATACGTACCTATCTCAAAGCCTGTTCTTATCCTCAGTCCTAAATCTTATCGAATCCCTTACCTTGTCCCCTACCCTTTCAACCCCTAAAAAAGGAGGAAAAACAAAGAAAATCTGAAAGAATAATTAATTAAGGCTGTCGTTAGGAGGATTTCGGGAAGAGCTTTCTAGCTGTGGAGTCCCAAAACTCTTTAAAATACGTGTTCCTAGCGCAAAAGAAACAAACAAACTTGGCGGACCTACCTACTCGTTACAACATTCATAATGATAAATGTATCCGACGGGTTATATAGACGCTTTCAGATAGTTTGAACCTAGCAATCAGTAGAAAGTGACCGATCAGACATGGTCAGACATGAAATGTCTTTTTTAGTGTCTGACCATCATCTACGGGTCTCTAACACTTTAGAAAAATCGCCCCTTACAAATGACAAGGTTCTATCTCCACTTCTTGATTCAGTTGATGACATTATACACATTACTTCTACGGCATTCTCCACTGTGTGTCAAAGTATCAAGCGGATTCTGTGTGTAATGTGAAAGTATTACTAAAAAGAAAGCAAGCCGTTATTTACAAGGCATACCTTGAAACTAACTCCAGCGTTATTTTCAAGGCATACCTACTTGTGTATACATCGATCGCCAGTGGCTACCCCAGCCCCTTTTCACCTGATTAGTCAAGCAAGCCGTTATTTACAAGGCATACCTTGAAACTAACTCCAGGTTTCAGATTTATATTTTTCCAACTTTGATATCAAATCGGAATAGGATGCATAAACGTTGCCCACCTTAATACTGAAACAGCTTCTGATTGGTCAATGAAACATGCCTTGAAAATAACGATGGCGTTAGTTCCACGGCATACCTTGAAAATAACCACTTCGAAAAAGAAAGGGGGGGGGGGTGGGGGGGAGGGGATCAACTTCAATCATACATTTCTCAGAAGTTGTTGGAAGGGAGTTAGAACCCTGTCATTCTGAAGGGGCGAAATGCTGAGGACGTATCTGATAAAATTTGAAGATTAAGTATGAGCTGCCTTCTGCTCTCTTTTTTCTCCTCCTTTGATGACAGAAGTAACATTGTGTGTCTGTTTTTAGCAGAGGTGATTTTTTCACCCCTATTTTCTTTAACTCATTTTTTTTTTTCATTATGTCCTGTCTTTTGTTTTTCTTCTTTTTGTCTTTGTGATATCCTGTGAGTGAGTGAGTCATCCCTTGACTCTAGTGGCTGCAAGTGTTTGTGTTCGTCAAAACCTGTCACTGGACACTCAGGGCGAAAGTACCTATAATAACGTTCATCAGCCTTGTGAGAGAATGATGCCCTGAATACCAAATTCCTAGAGTGGGTCATGTCTCTTTTTTTTTTATGATAATGGCTGGCTCGTAGGCCAGTAGAGTGGAGAACTCAAAGTTATGGTTTTCTTTGACCTCATCGTAAATTATAATATTATCATTATTGCTGATGTTTATCTGTCCGTGAGAGAGAGAGAGAGAGCGAGAGAGAGAGAGAGAGAGAGAGAGAGAGAGAGAGAGAAAGAGAGAGAGAGAGAGAGAGAGAGAGACCGGCCCATTGACAGACAGACAGACCGATCGACCGACCGACTGCGAGACAGACAAACAGAAAGATCGAGACAGACAGATCGAGACAGACAGAGGATCGTGGCGAAACTGCACCAAAATAATGTGGGTGGGAATATTCATGACGATGGGTCCAGCAGAACTGTTGCCTGTCTAAATAATTCGTTCTCAGACTAACTCATGCAGTGATGCATCGCTGTCAGAATACCTAAGCATTTCCGCATAGTCACGTTCTACATTATTCAGTACTGAAGCTGACTTGGCCAGCAGGAAATCTGCGTAACAATGCCTGAGGTGGACTGACTCAGCATTACGACAACCAATCAATAATGAGATAATATGCTTTAAAAAAAATGCCCATGGCATGTCTTTTGTGGTAATTTGCCATCAAACGTAACAAAGCAGCCCATTCTCATCTATGCATTCATTGTGGCAAAGTATAATTATCTACAAACAATTGGGGAATGGCCATGGGATTAAAATAGTATACTAATACAATACATGTTTTGTTTTTTCAATCCTGATTAAGGCAGTGAGTGAGTGAAAGCTGGCGTAGGTTATTTTACTTCAATTCTTTTAGAATTCATTGTATAGTTTTCTGTGTTGTTTGTTTCTAACACGGGGCTTTGCTAATGGTTTTTTGGGGATGGGGGTGGGGGGGGGGCAGTTTCAGTTTCCTGTTGCATGCATAGATAATGAACCTGCACTCTAATGCTGAGGATGTCGTTTCCGAAGCACATGATAATAATAATCGAACATAAATCTTTGTGAACAACCAAAGTAACGCCTTACCGCAACATAGATTTGAACAGGAGGTGGGGTGATCACAAGAAGTTACCGGATATGACTCCAGTCAGTTATCCATAAACACAATAGTAAATGATGTTTCTGACAGACCACCTCTGGTGCCCTTGCCCTACGCTTGATACACGCTTGACATACTGATATGTGGACTTGTGTCATACTTGTGTGGACTGACCACCTGACCATCTGACGATAGTTGTTGGTTTTCAGGTTATACGTAATCAAATATTTGACGCATGTAGCCCCGAGGGTAAGACACATGCCACTCTTGATCCATTTTCCTCCCAAACATTCCTTATGACGATCTTTGAACATAGTCACACACACACTGCCCTGTCATCCGAAGGATTCACTTCCTTCTATAAGCTCCTTCCATGTTGATCCCATACCGGGTGGGAATGGTGGTTTAGAGGAGTTTTTTTTTTGAGGGGGGAATTTTACTGGAGAAGTGGCAAAAGACTTACCTAACCTATAGTAGATGTGTTTTTTCCTGAAAAATATGGACAAAATATTAAATTTCTCAACTGTAGGTACAATGTATAATTACAATATAGGCCATTATGATAAAAGTGAAGATTTTACCTCTGTAAACTTCTGACCGCACAGGGTCAGGCAAGGTATGAATCATATCATATCATATTGCAAAATAATGTGTGTGAGACTTGAAAAGATGACAGTATTACGCCCATACATCCGGATATCATGATCGCTCACAAATGCAAATTCCAAATTTGTCAATCAATCACCATCTCACACTTCAGAGTGAGTCATTATACATTTCTTTGAACAATCGTTAGCATGGAATCAAATGAAATCCTGCTTTTGAATAAATGAAAATCGCCAGGTTCCATAAAATGGGAAAGCTTATTATAATCAGAATGAAATTTATACGTTTGTTGAAAGAGGTGGCGTTGCTTGGCGAGTACACAAACACAGATTGTCCTCGGCAGAAATGTACCCCTAATGGGGACCAAGATCGTCTGGCGTTGGCCGTCTGTGTTATTCGGAATATTGGCCATTGCAATATTGATCTTTGACAGTTGCATTGCTACGTGAAGAAGACAGATGGCGCACCACGAACACAACAAATACTGGCCGGAGATGAAGAGAGAGAGAGAGAGAGAGAGAGGAGGGGAGGAGGTATCAACCATTTCTGCGCTATGTGCAGAGAATGAAGAAGATAAAAAGAAAAGTGAAGGTTGAGTAAAAAGATAGAATAGTAGAAAAAGGTGGACCAGATCCATCGAAGAATTGAGAACAGTGTAAAACTACACTGGCGAATGACACGAGAAGGAACGGAATAGCAACGACCATGTAACAGTAACAACCCCAGAACTCTCTTGTCTGGAAAAACAAAGAAGTAAAAAACTGAAAACCTCTATTGCAAATCGTTGCCTTTGACGCCGCGGCTGCTGACACTGCGCACAAATCTGTTAAACAATGAACTGCTTGATCATACTCCCAGCTAACAATATTGAAACCTGCAGACCACAGACTTCCTGTGGTATTGTTTTGAGCCACATAGCATAGAAACTGGAGTATAGTTATGATTACAAAACGTAGCGAACTATTCGTTGTAGCTTTCATGAATCAGGACCCGTTATGCTGCTAATCTGGGGTGTCACATGGGTAACTGCACTGTTTCATTTGAGCATTATTTCATTTGAACAAATGCAATCACACCAATGAGTCACGACGGACTCTCTGAATCTCAATACCTTACATGCACTGAATGTTTGTGCTCAGTGTACACGACAACAATAGGAAAAACGTCCAGTGCACAGAAGCCCTCGAACTTACAGGTCTTGGTGTTTTATTGGACAAGCGACAACGAAGAAAAAAGAAAACCGCCATGGGAAGGTAATTATACTAAGTAAACCGTTAGCTCACCTCATTTCCTGAGCACTACATGGAGGTTATCTCATACCGTAAGCATTGCATTGGCCAGAGGTGGGTATAACGGGTTCAACTTTACTGAACCCACAGTAGCTGTCTAACGGTGTGTGGGAGATTGAACGTTTACTGTAAATCTGGTGGGACATTTTCCCAAGCTTAGGGTCTGTCTCGGGGTGCGAAGACAATGCGATTTTGTCCCAAGACTGAAGTCAGAGCAAATTTAGTTTGGCAAGTCCCTGCTGGAGGAAAACTGATATAGTTTTTTTTTTTTTTTGTCTGCGTCATTTCCTGCTTTATGCCATCCAGCGCTAGATTTCGCAGTATAGAACAGTTTTGGTTTGTTCTTATGGAACTGTTTAGTATATGATTTGGCTTTGTGCTGAGGTATAGCATACCAGCTTAATTATACTTACATGATTATTCCGCCGAACGATTAAGAGACAAGCGTGTCGGCAGAGTAGCATGAGACAGACGGACAAATAAATAAATAGATAGATAGATAAAGAGACAGACAGACAGACAGACAGACAGACAGACAGACAGACAGACAGACAGACAGACAGTTAGATAGATAGATAGATAGATAGATAGATAGATAGATAGATAGATAGATAAATAGATAGATAGATAGATAGACAGATAGATAGATAGATAGACAGGTAGCTAGATAGATCGATAAATACATAGATAGATAGATAGATAGATAGATAGATAGATAGATAGATAGATAGATAGATAGATAGATAGATAGATAGATAGATAGATAGATAATATCTATTTACACTCATACAACACTGCCTTGATAGACAGACAGATAAAATATAACACACACGCATACAAATGTTTAACTTAACTTCAAGAGATCACTTGTGTTGTATTATACAACATTGCTAAATGTTTACAGGTTTGTGTAGTGAACATTTTTTTCTGTTTGTTTGCCGTGTGTATACTTATCATTGTAAACATATGGGTGTGGTTGTTTTTGAAGAGACCCACTGATGTCTCCTGTGTAAATAGCGTAAGTGTTTTTCACTGATTCAGCCGTTCTCACGGACGAAAGGTTACACAGTCCTCCAGTACAGTTTAAATCCATTATATTTGAATGATGATCACGTGCCAACTCCACCCATATTTTTGGTTCATTTGAATCAGTTTTCACTGTGAAGCGCCAATAGAAGAAGAATTATTATTGGTCTTCCCTGCGGTGTCATGTTCTGTTGGCACTCACAACTGTGTTACCCATCCCTTTTCCTCAATTTCCTAGCGCCCGTATATCTGTTTGTCGGTCTGTCTGTCAGCTGTTATCTCTTCCTCTCTATAAACTTTTCACCTAACCTTCTTGTTTCTATTTTACTCGTATGCTTTAGTGCAAAATCTGTGCTTAATATTTTATGGCGCATTGTCTTCTCGGAGTTAAATCTCATTATGGAGATAGAGATTGATCTATCATCAAATTATGGAGATAGAGCTTTTAGTTGTTTTGGTCCCTGTGCGTGGAATTCTTTACCACAAGAGGTTCGAAATTCTGCCTCTCTAAACATATTTAAAAACAGGTTGAAAACATTTCTTTTTAAAAACTGAATTTTATAGCTTGCTATGTGGATGTATAAAACTAGTTTGTCTGTGTGTGTGTAAGTTTATTTGAATGTGCTTTTATGATTTTTTACTGTGTACAGCGCCTAGAGCTTTTAATGTTTTAGTCCTGGCGCTATATAAATGTATATATTATTATTATTATTATTATTTATTCAGTCTCATCGATCATACTTTCATTCCCTCCTCTGTTATTATGGTTCCCATATCTTCCATGTCCCGTCCTGTCCCAACCTCTCCCTCCCTTTATTTTGCCTCTCATACCCCACCCCTCTTTTTTTGTGATGCGATCTCCATCCTACCATTATATTAGACCCGCCAGCGAGATTTGATAATGTTAGGCAGCCCTAGCCATTCTTCCTCCACTGTCACTGTCTACAGCAATCTCAAGGCCCAAAACCGCCGGCCTGTTCAGGTCGAGCTTTCAATTTGAAATCAATTTGGAACACGTTTTTGTACAGAACTGTCCTTCAGTGGGCGCATCCTTGAGGAGGGGGGGGGGGCGGGGGCGGGGGGGGGGACATATTAATAGAGGTGTTGCTGGGGGAGAAGTGAGGTGTGACATAATCGGAGATGGCTGATGAAATTAAGGACGACTGGAAGGTTTAGGTTGAAGAGCATTTCAAAGTTCCAGGGATGTGTATGCAGCAGTGCATGTGTATGTGTGTCTGTGTTTGTATGTGTATACAAAGATGGGGGGGGGGTGGATAAGTTTAGATGTCTTGTAGACGCGAATTATTCCTTACGCCATCAGTGGTTTGTTTTTTTTTAAAGCAAAATTTCTTCAAACTCAAAACTTTCATGATAGAAAAATTCACCAGAGATGTTCAGATTTATACAGTAAATCTTCTCGCCGACGTTACTACTTTTTCATATCCGAACATTGAGCCATAGTTAAGATCGCCGAAGTTAATTAAAATTTTACAATTTTATGCTTACAAAATAAGCGATTAATCTCCCTCAGCATGTTTCTTTGGCATAGGGATAAAAGTCTGGGAATTGTTTAACTCTTTCACTCGTTCTTGCTCCACCCCTGGGGCCCCAGAAGTCCCATCTTTCAGTGTGTAATCTTGAAGGCATTTCCAGTTTGTCGCCCCACCACCCACAGGGACTCACAGCCCGTGTAGGGAGGCCACTCAGGGGGACATAATTTTCTGGGGAGGTAATCACCAAATTCAGTTTCAAAATGGTGCTATCGCTTTTTTTTTGTATTCGGCTCTGAAATACCTCAGTTTCGAACAGTTTCAGAGGGCAGGAAGAAACGCACGATGGCCTCTGGTGCCGTGAGTGAGAGGTGTATGACAAATCTCATTCCATTTTCATTGATCGGGGAAATATTTTATCGTGTAATGTTACAGTTCATTCGTCTCCCATTAAATTGTCCAGGGGCAGAACACATCTCATCTAAACTTGCGAGATACAGGGACCTGGATGCAGGATTACACCGCCTGTACGTCCTCGCAACAGCTGTCAGATAGCTAGGTGGTCATGCATAGCTGGTAGGTCTGGGTTAACATGACCTGTGATAAAGTTGGCCACTGATTGTGGAGCATCAAACCAGACAAGAATGACATAAATTACAGTGTACTTATGTGCTGTTGTTGCTATTGTTGTTCTTGAAGATGGGAATCTGTACTCTTTCTCTTATTTAAACTTAGCTCTTAAAACATCCTATAATATTCCTGAGTATATTATACCGTTAGAAGAAGGGACTTTCGTACGAAGAGACGCAGACTATTAAAAAAAAAGATATTAGTATCTAGCCTTGAGAGGACATAGATGTTAATTTAATGAAAACCTGATTAGAAAAGGTTTCAAAGTGCACTCTAGCTGATCTCTGAGATAAGCTTTGATGAACTGCCGAAATCGGAGGAAGGGGTAGCTTGTAAAAGTACACTGGTCAGTGATGGACAGCGGACAATGCATGTAGGAAATAGGTAAACCTGATACTTGTTTTACGCCATGGTTCCCCTCTCATCGTGTTAGAGGATCACTCACCAGTTACATTCAATTATGTCTCGGACAGGAAAAAACGAGAGGGTTAGTGACCCATTTGTAAGGATTTCCACAGAAATGAATAAAGTTATTCAGCAGAACTTGACAAACTTGAAGACCAGGAACGGGCTGGAGATTGTTTAATTTGTATTTTGTATTTGTATTTGTATAACTCTTTAATCCCATTTGGGAAATTTTGCCTTTGTGCCATTGCACCCCAGTTACAACTGGAGCAGGCACGTCGTCGCCACAGTGCAGCGCCGGTCGGCGTTTTTTTTTTTTTTTTGTGGTGGGGGGATGAGGGGGAGTGGGTGGTAGGGATGAATTTTATTTAATTTTGCCCGGGCAGCGGCCTGTTCGGCCTGCTCTTTACGATTTCCAACTGCCAAGGTATCTTTAACGTGCGCAACGTGCACACGGGCCCTCCGAATTTTTTCGTCCTTATCCGAGAAGACTAGGTACTCGATCCTACCCCTCAATAGGATCAGGGACATGAAAATATGAGAAAAATCCCAAACTTCCAACATGCCTGCACCGGCCGGGTTTAGAACCCGGGACCCTTGGCATGAGAGGCGAGCACCTTGCCTCTAGACCACCTTGTCCCCATGTAATGGGGAGGGGATGAAGAGGGAGACCACTCTACCTCCAGCTAGGACCTGGTGCTGGCTTCAGTTATCGCAGGTGTGAAACGACCTTTTGTCCAGCGTGTCCCTCCACGCTTCAAGCGCTGACAAGTTGTTGAGTAACTTTGGGTATTCACCGGTGGACACACGATCTTGCTGAGTGGACAAGATACCCATGATAAAAGCTGCTCCCTGCCATGCTCGCCACTTTCTCACATCTGATAAAGTAGATACTTTGATTACATTATCAAGTAGATAGAGTCAGGGGCGTATCGCTTTGGAGGTCTGTGTCATTCTTCCATGAATTGTCCATCCGTCTTTTATCCTTTCTTGGGCAAATACTTAGGAAAAAAGTGTACTTTTTCCTCATGTAAATTAACTTTCAGCATAAATATCAGACCGAATGTGCGTTTTCCTCAGTAAATACCTCACATTACAGTTCTGTACGACATAGTCTAGCAAGACAGATTACTTCCAAGCGACATTTACAAAAAAAAAATAAAAATTAATATATTTTTATCCTACGGCAACACGGGTTACATAACATCAGATCTGATTTGTGATAGATTTGACTCTTGTAATAAATAACTCTTCTCCAATTCTATTTATGTCATCGCTAAAATTGTACTTTCTAGAATAAAGCAACCCTTTCTTATCCAAGATACGGAATATATCCTTGGCCTATAATATCCTTCAAATATTTCTTTCTATAGATGGTGCAGTGGGTAGCCTACTTATCTTCAGGATGGTTCAGTGTTCCTTTATCTATAATGAAGCCACGAGAGCCAGACTGTTAATTTTATCCATCACAAAAAATCTGTTATGACACAAGATTTGACGACCGTGTTTGTGTTTCTTATCCTCGCTGGGGACCGTGGATTCCGTATCAATTCCCTGTCATATACTGGCGCAAGAAGCAGTAATAATGCTTACATAAAACAGCTCCAAGCACCGCCCTGGTACAGCTTCCTCTGGCGTTGCCTAATGTAAAGACAACAACAGAAAATAGAAAGAAAAAGAAACATCCTTTCAAGATAAGCCTCGATCATAAGCAGCGTGTTTTGGTTCACGTACGGCTTTATTCACCTCCAGTCCTCCCCCACACTCGGGTTATCCAAGAAGTTGTTTTTACGCTAACTTAAACCGCATTACGTTATTTTCTGAAGATTTATGTTGTCATTCAATCCGAGTCTCACGGTAAAAGAAAATACCCAAACCTGGTTAGGTAATCGTTTTTATAATGCAGAAAAAACTATATGTCTTTAATGAGATTTTATGGACTGTTTTAGCTCTGACAGGAGATCTTGTTCTCCTTTCTTCATTCTGTCTCGTGTTACAGGGTCTCAGATGAATGCTAGTTTTAATTAGAATAGGAAAGATTAGGTTCTCCCAAGGAGCTTATAATACTCCTTGGGTTCTCCCAGTACAAGAAACAAAGAGATAAGTCGACGTGAGTATGGCGTTTCTTGTTAGACTCTTGAGCAAATAAAGTTTAGAAATAGGACTAATATGATATATTATCTCAATATGTGTTTTTAAAAATATTTTGTTGTTTTCTGGCCGAACAATGAAGGCATTCCGGGTTTGTGCTAGAGGGCATATTTTGTTGTCTGCACATACTTTCTCTCTCAAAACATCACCTTATTAATTTTATTGATTAAAGAGAGAGAGAGACAGACAGACAGAGAGAGAGAGAGAGAGAGAGAGAGAGAGAGAGAGAGAGAGAGAGAGAGAGAGAGAGAGATAGAGAGAGAGAGATAGGGAGAGAGAGAGGGGGGGGGGAGGGGAAAGTGGCTATTTGGATGAGGGAGGGAGAGGATAATGAGTGGGCGTTTGGCTTGTTGGCCACTTTATTATGCTATTGCGTTTGGGTGTTAGCTCTTTAAAAACTACACTCTGTAATATTATTCTATGCTTATTGTATTTCGAGGGAAAATTAAATGAATCACTGCAACATTCAACTTAATCCGACCTCTATGTCCTGACGGAAAATAATTCTACTGAAGATGGAAAAAAACTGATAAAGCAAGGTGATCCATGACTTCAGACATGGGAAATCTCCCTAGTAAACCGTACAATTTTGAATGCAAGTTAAATTTCAAAGACGATTACGAATTAGCATGTAACTATGGTGCACGGAATCGTTGTCTATGTATGGAGTAGATCTACTAATGATCTAATCAAGTAATCGGGTTAACATTCAGCAGGGATCACGTCATATGTAACGTTATGTGGGGAATTGTGATCTTGTTAAGTTGACCAAGCTGGCTAGAAACCGGACGAAGATCGAAGGCGATTGGATGAAAGGCAGGTCTCGTAACATCAAGCCATTGCTGTATGAATAACAAGGACCAAGTCAAGGGCTTTGGTCTATGAATTACACACACCACTTAAGTTAATGAAGCACACTTACGTGCTATTTACGGTAAGTCCTTGGTACCGCCCAGTCTTACTACACCGTTCAACATTAACTACAAAAGTTATTGTCAGATCATTATAATACACATGTAACACGATGTAACACACGTCTGTAGTTTGAATGAGGACGATTGAAAAACGATCAGATGGTTCGTGCAATGAAGCTTATCCAAATTTTGTATTAACGGTAAACTGATAATCGAGACCTAGGTGCTGTAACATTATGATAACCGTGTACGTGTATAACATAATGTCACAAGTATAATAAATGTGAATGGTTGAGCTGTAGGTGATACACAGTTATAGCGCTACTGTCACTGTGGGGCGTGTGCCATCAACTAGTCAAGGGAATCTATTCACAATACTGTATGATGGCCAAATAGCCGCTTGTTTAGTCCATCTGGCAATGTTTTTTTTTCCCACCATTGGTATCCTCCAGCTCCTCCCCACCTGAAAGGCTTGGAATAAAATTAAAATGATCTCTCTCCCCTATTCTAAAACGTTGTTCCCCCACAGGTCCGTATTACGACAATAAATAAAACCCACACTGACAAAGACTGACAGTCAGACACACACAACTTATTAAATAATAAGAGAATTAACATGCAACACAAAACAAAGGACGCATATGAATTGATTAATTTAATGATTGAACCATAAATCTGCCAAGGAGTGCCTTAATTTTAACGAGCGGTTTGTTTTTACGATCATTTTATTTAACAGGGAGATTATTGCCATAATACTTTTCACTCAAGTATCCAGTAATCAGTTTGAATTCAACGCCGATGTTATGAAAATAAAAGTAATGGTCAAAGTTGGAAATTAAAGACGCATGAAAATGCCAACAACCCAGTTTTACAACCAACATTGAGCCACACCATGCATTGAAAGTGCCCACTAAAGGATATGCCAGTTGGAGGTAGGTGGGGGATGGGGTAGGGGGAAATATTAAATTCGCAATAAGATGGCATGATGACAGCGTGAGTGTCACACCATGCTGGGATTCTGACCGCGGCCAAGCCAAACCCACAGAGCAGAACGCCAACTGCAGATGAAGAATTATTCTGTGTCATTTTCTGATGTCATGTCGCGGGCAGAACGTAAACCGATAAACATGTTCAATGACAGAAAAGTTTACACGTTCACTAAACATGAAACAAGCCTCTTTTTTTCCATGGTTGGAAGGCTGACAGGCTCAGGCTAACATGGACGTTGGATCGAAAACGCGAAATCATAGCTGAAAAGTTGCTCTGAGATTGGCTTCTACAGCAGTCATAATTATTGTCTTGAACTTGCGATAAATGTAGCTGGCCTCAGTTTACCATGCGCTGGTTGCGTATTTGACATTTGCTTTTTATTATTACCTGAGTCTATTAAAGCAGTAGCAGATTAGATCACTTTGGTGTTACCCCATGCACATCAATTATATCAAGTACGATTCAATAACCAAACCCAGACAGATGGACCTACACGATAGCAGCTCGGTTGTCCAGTTGGAAGATCGAACAGGTTCATTATCACCGATGACAAGTTCCATTGTCCGTGTTTTTATCAAAGAGTGTTTGGTCGTGGATTCTGCTCTGGCTGTAAACATTTGAGGCATAATTATTGTGCTGCGGCGATGTGTTGCTTACAAGTTCAGTCCTCATTAAAATTTGATGGTCAGATGAAACCTGGTTACACCTGGTTCATGACTCGAGCATAGTGGGACACAACTCCCTGTTTCCAGCTGATTTAATTTAGGCTAGGAAGTTACTATTTATGCAAATGCTTTATTCCAGTGATTATGGGCCTTGGCTTTTTTTTTTTTTTTTGCTTTTTGCTCAAGCTAAAAAGTTCATGGGGTTACAGGGAACACAATATTTTATTCGCACAAGTCGCAGTAAGACACTTCGGATTCCCTGAGATTACTGGACGATATCAGGGGCCTGAAATATGATGTTAAACTCTGAGAATACAGACCTTTTCTCATGATTAGCTTTGATGATATTGCACATCCAAAGAAGTGAAATGTTTGAAGGTTTTCAATTCTTCCTGTCCCTGGATGTTGGAACAGGTGTACGAAATGATAATTAATTATGAGCACAATTATGACATTGGCATTTATGGAAACAGCATTTACTATTTCAGGCCTTAATTTTGTTTCAATATTATTTTGAATTTTATGAAAAAGAAAGGAGATGTAAATAGGACCTAAAAAGTTACTACATCCTACAAAGCCCTTTGTTAACCATGGAGTATGAACTATGGGAGAAGATTATGGCGAAGACAAGAGTAGTCGGGAGTAGAACAAAAAAAGGAGCTCCTTAATTTTAACTGGGACGTGCTG
This sequence comes from Onchidella celtica, assembly GCA_963931925.1. Taxonomy (NCBI): domain Eukaryota; kingdom Metazoa; phylum Mollusca; class Gastropoda; order Systellommatophora; family Onchidiidae; genus Onchidella; species Onchidella celtica. The sequence continues at coordinate 20,428,519 of OZ007571.1, forward strand.
ACCCATCCATAATTCATTCTGACAGCATAATCCAGTAACATCACTGGACAGCACTATGACCGTCGGCCAATGCTTATCATGGCTCTCCTTTCACGTCATGTTGTGTTGGGTTACTTTCACCGCTGTCACCAACTTGGATTCCGCACTTGTTTTACCACCACTCCAGACACGGAAACTGTGGAAATGTTACGCCATGTTCACACTTTTCCACATCATAGCTTGATCTCCGGTGTGACCCAGTGATCATCAAATCAACATCAGCTGCCGTAATCACATTCTGTAGTTACAGAAGCTTGCATTTTGTTGGCCCCTGTCATTCTGTCGAACTGAGAATGAATGGACCTTGTCTTACAAGCATCCACAGTGACTGTTGTCATAATATAAAGGTTAAAGAATCTGCCCACGAGTTTTTCCATAGTCAGCAGTGTTAAGGGCTTTATTAGTTATGTCCAAGACTCTACTGTTACGCTTACTGTGCATCGCCTGATGAGAATGCAAATTATGAAAAAAAGAGACGAAGGCAAAACCAACAACAACAACGCCAAAGCGGATACGTAATGCACATGCATTTATTATGAATCTGTGAGGAAAGACCATCGTTACTTTGTTATCAAAAATGCACAATTCTGAGCACTAACTGACCATGACTGTATGTATTCGTCTTGGTGGCTGATATTGAATGTGTCCATCAAACTGGATGATAACTGGCCCTTATGTTCGTCCCATATATATACAGAAAAACAAACCAAATCCGTAAAAAAAAATAATTTTGAACGGAGTGACCCCATGATCTGGTTCAATACTATCTGGCCACCTGAGTGCATGAAGGCAATGGGGGTGACCTTGTCATCTGATCACATGACGCCGTTCATCTGATTAGGTTGGGGCTCACATCACTGGATCTGGCTTACCTTCATGACACCTTGGTATGCCAAAATTGCGCGAGGTTACATGGTAACAGCCCAGCGCTAGGGGAGACCAGTCATAATCATCAACTCCAATAATCCTCACGGAGGATTAATTCCCCCTGGCTTACCAATTGTTTCCGCGTTGCAATACATTTTAATAATCATCTAATCTTGAGTGACAGGTTACAGTTAATGAAGGAGATTCATGCCTTAGCTAGAGCGTGATCCGAGGCCCACAGGATCCAGTATGTACTTTACTGTAGTACCTTTTCTCATCAACACTTACAAATTTAGTTAACAGCTCTAGTCAAGAGGGTGCTGTCCCTATAAAACGATGTTTTCTTCGTTATTGTTGTCAGCGTAATCAATATTATGTACAATCATTATGATACAATAACCGATTTTACAATAAATGACACATGCCCCATGACACAAACAAACAAACAAACAAAAAGTACACGTTAAAAAAACAACTCCCGTTTATCTTTTATCCGAGCAATTCCATTGACAGTGTCAGTATTCATTATTCAAGACCTTTTGTCTTAAGAGGCAAAAAAAAAAATAAATGCCAAGGCAACACAAATCATCAGCATGCCGTAAGCTGCAATATGACATGTAATCAATAGGCTCGAGCGTAGTAGATTCCTGGAACACTGGACAACTTTTGAACATTAATTTGGTTAATTTGGCACTGCAAGGACATCATGTTGTTTACGTGAAAATGAAGATGAAAATAACTTCTTTCTTTGTTCTGAAAGTATTTTTTCATACTGTAGAACTGTAGAAGATGTCTAAGTTGGAAAGTGCATTTGTCACATCGTAGCTGATTTCTTCCTCTTCGATACGGGCCTTGTTGTCGCGTGGCACTTTTCAGGGCATTGGCCTCACTAAGGATTGTAAACAAAGTCCATTTTTCCAGTGTGTGATGGCTAGCCGAGAGTATGTTTTGTAACATTCGTGGCCCTTAACATTTCGTAACTGAGTCCTTCAACTTCACCTTCTCTCCCCCCCCCCAAAAAAAAAATTACCCCTACCCCCAACCCTCACCCACGCATTCATACCCAAGTTCCACCATTCTGCCAAGACTATTCTATTTTAAGAAGCTGTCGACATGACGCGACACCGTTCGCGATCATGGTGAAAATGTTTAATGACACATGGAGTAAACAAAACATTGCGCTGAAGATGGTTGGAACCCTTTTTCTTCTTTTCTGTTTCTGTTATCACTGAAAATAAGTTGAGATTTCATAATGTATTTGTTATGCATGGTATTTATTGCACTCATGTCTTGGCATTAGGGGCATGGATGTTTATTCAGTGGGTAGATGTAAGGGGAAGCTGTGAACCATAATAAATATGCCTATAGTACAACGGGGGAAGTTACGTTTCTTAGATGTCTCGTGCTCAGCCGAATTCGAGTGGATGTGCTGTTAGCATTATCAGAGCGTGTTTCAATTGGCATTGGCATGGTTAGAATTCATTAGGTATGGAATATTTGGAATCCTTTCTGGAGGTCTAGTTATCCGTGCGAAAACTGGAGGAAACAAAATAATAACTGCAAACGGATTTATTAAAGGAAAAAAGTGAAATGACATGAAGTGACATTGATTTGTAGATGATAATTATTACTTCATGAACAAGGAATGTAACATCGCTCATTAAGGTTTTGTCGTGATAGGCACAGGAACATTAAAATGCGAAATTTTATCTCAAGGAAGGATGCCTTTGCCAGATTTTGGTGGCACGTCAGGCCAGTTCCTTGGCCCATTTTCCATTATTCTTCAGAAGATGTGAGAAGACCTTCGTTCTTGCACAATTATAATTATGACGTACTTAGGTTAGGTTAGGTCTTTCCGCCTTTGCCGGGAAGCGTCGCGGGAAGATTCAAGTGTCGGTCCAAAGCAAGGTGTCTGGCCTTTGTTGGAGTGAGCATATTTATGTTTCTTAAGAATCTCAGTCACTCCTTCTATCCGCCGTTTTCTTGGTCTTCCTCTGCCTCTAGATCCGGAGGTGGTGGTGGTATATGCTTGGAGTTGTGGCTGGTGTGGCGGCATTCTCGTAAGATGTCCAAACGATTCGATCTGCTGTCTGTGTTATGACGCACAACCAACCTAAAAAGACAAAAACGTGTCAGTAAAATTAAAACGGATTTTGAGAAGTGAGTCGAGTAATTTATGTGACCTACTCCTCCATTACAGATGGCGATGAGAGCATTAAGTTTGTGAAAAATGTATCTGAGGCATATCCCTGGTTGTCACAGACGTCACAAGTGACACTAATTTGTCGGGAAGCATTTTCGAAATCTGTGTCATGGGGCCAGCAGAGATAGGGGGTGGGGGGTGGTCGACGTACTCGAATGAAGGTCATGAGTTCAAAAGATGGACTGGTGAAAGTCGGACAATATGGCAAGAGATAATTATTAATGATTATGAATTTCAGTTCTTATATAATTTGTTCTTTTTTTTCGTCTAGTTTCGACTAGTTTGGGTATACACAGGTGAGGACAATGGGTGAAAGGTTAAAGAAAAGAGAAAATCAGCGAGAGGGCAAAAATATTACAAAAAGAGGAGAGTACCGGAACGCTGTTATTAGCGGGACAGTGGTATTTTACACAGTGAGCTTTGGCTAGGCTGCACAGTGGACACAGCTGAGTATTTTCTTTATTCGGCTTTGTATTCAGACCACGGTCCTCTGACATAGCCTATTTATTTATGGCTGTTGTTATAAGTACGTACGGTCACCAAGCTTTTTCTGCTAGGGGCGCGTACGTGTACATACCTACCCATAACCCCGTCCTATCCTCAACCCTGAAACTTATCGAGTCCCTAAACCCGGCCCCCTACCCTTTCAACCAAAAACAGGGGGAAAGCAAAAAGAAAATCTGAAAACACAATTAATTAAGGCTGTTCGGGAGGATGTTAGGAGGAGCTCCCAGATCTGGAGTCACAAAAGGCTTTAAAATACGCAGCCCTAGCTAAAAAAAAACTTGGGAGACGTAGGTACTTGTAACAACATCGATTTATTATACACGGCGAATAAGGGAATGATAATCATGAGTCAGTGAGATGGAAAGGATGAGAAACAACAACAACAACAACAACAACAACAACAACAGCAACAACGACAACAAAAACCTGGCAATGGGAGATCTATATTGCCGATAAAAATCTGTCCAGGTTTAAGTCGGGAGCTTGCGGTCTGATACAGGTTGAACCTTAGGCCTACCTGTACTTAAAAGACGAATGCCATCCATGCTTTGAGCAACCTTGAATACCCTAGTGTTTAGTCAGGTTGTTATGACAGCCCTTTTGTACTGACTAATTAGCAGTTGTCCCTGGATTTTGACCCAGCGTTATATACCCTTTGGCTTATCTTGACCAGGAATCCCGACCGGTCTGTTGTGACCGGGATCAGAGATAAAGTCAAAACTAATACCTTGAAGGAGAACATGTACTTAATACTACCCGTATGGAGCCTGCTTTGTTTTTGTTAAGTACATGGAGAGATGGGTTCTCGGTTATGAATGAAATGGACCAGATACAGGACAGATGGGAGAGAAGGACGATGGAGAGAGAGATAGAGAGAGAGAGAAAGAGAGAAAGAGAGGGAGAGAGGAGAGAGACAGAAACAGTTAAAGAGACAGAAGGTTAGACAGACAGGCAGGCAAGTAAACAGGCAAGCGAGCAGACAGACAAAGAGACAAATAGATAGATATTTGATGACTCTCAGGAGCGTAAATTAAAAAAACAACAAAAAACGAAAGCAAACGACAGCACAAAACAAGGAAAGAACGGGAAGTAACCTTGCGAGAAGGCTGGCCGACGACTGAATTAGGACGAGAAGTTACCCTTCTTGAACGAAATGGCGTGACGTAACAACGTGCGTCACGCTTGGGGGGTAAAAGTGTCGTTTGGCTCTTGCAGGAAATTACGAGTATATCTGGAGGTCACTCTGTATTTATGAGTGTCAGATCCGCGTACATCGTGATTGGCCTAGGTAATGACGACCTCAACGGCAAGGACTTGCTGACATTTTAAGTTTGGACAATTGTGGGGAAAGCGGAAGTACGTCACACAGAGCTGTAAAATCAGGTCAGAACTATGCGACCCCCCCCGCCCCCCCCCCACTGTCCACAAGTTTATTCTTCTCCCCTCCCCCCTCTTTTTTGTTTCTTCGGGATTCTACGAATTGCACACTTTTTGCCTGAGAACATCGATAAATCAATCATAGCATGAGTATCTCCTCACCGCCTCGTGCATCGCTTCTCTGATCCCGTATGGTGAATTTGTCGTCTCTCGACCCAGATCAGGCCCTGACCTAAATAAGTTTGGCTAAGTGGACTGTAGTGAGAGAAGGGCAGCCGTTTGTCCACACCTGCTGTCTGGTCAGTTAGGTGGTCGTACGCCCTGTAGTCAGCTTTCATTCCAATTACCAGATCTCAGTCCTGGCTCAACTGTTTTCAGGTGTTCTGTGGAAACTTAAAAAAAAAAAAATCTACAATAGTGACATTAAACATTTCGAATCTCCAGCGTCAACACTAAAACTGGAAGCGCAAGACGTTTATCGGCCTCGCATTAATTAAAGCACGTCAGAATAACAGCAAGTTGACGTGGAGGAGTGGCTTGCGTGTCCCAGTGATCCCAGGAGCTAAGCCAGCGGAGGCCTGCCCCTGATAGCTTTAAGCAAGCTGGACAGGTCATGGGGGAAGGACCAGACAAGATTGAACAGACCGGCCCTCCAGGTTCGGGGGTTGGGCGTAGGGCTAACAACCCTACCCTGAAATCCTTGTTGGGGTGACCTTACTTGGAGAAACAAAAATCGTTACGGAAACAGCAACATGGAAAAACCAACGTTCTGGATGTGATGGACCTTCTGAGTACCTCGCGACTCGTATGAATGCCAGTAGTGAAAGCCGAAAGGAAACTGCTAGCAGGATGAAGGAGGAACTGAACACCGCCAAAACCAAGACCAGGATTGGATACTGGAATGTTAGAACAGTGTATGAATCGGGTAAGTTAGCACAAGTAACATCAGAGATGAGGCGCTACAACCTACACATCCTGGGTGTAAGTGAGAGCAGATGGACTGGATCTGGAAGGATCAAAACATCCACTGGAGAAACCGTTCTCTACTCTGGAAGAGAGGATGACCAACATCATGAAGGAGTAGCCATCATCCTAAAGAAAGGACTGGACAAATGCTTGTTGGAGTGGAAACCAGTCAATAGCAGACTGATGAGGATGAGGATGAAAGGACGACACACAAACATCACTGTCATCCAATGTTATGCACCAACCAACGAAAACGACAACACAGACAAAGACGACTTTTATGAACAACTCCAGGGGGAAATGGACATGACGCCATGGCATGATCTCATCATTGTCATGGGAGACCTCAATGCTAAGGTAGGTAAAGATGATATAAATTATGAAAGAGTAATGGGAAAACATGGAACTGGAACAAGGAATGACAATGGAGAAAGGCTTGTGGATTTTTGTGCCTTGAACAACTTAGTCATCGGAGGGACCCTTTTCACACACAGAGAAATTCACAAACTCACATGGAATTCTCCAAATGGAAGAGACAAGAACCAAATAGACCATTTGATGATCAACGGTATGTGGAGACGATCCCTTCTAGATGTGAAAGTGAAAAGAGGAGCTGACGTAGCCAGCGACCACCATCTAGTGGCAGCACTTATCAAAATTAAACTGAACAAGACCGGAATCAAGACATCAAAGCAAAGACACCTTAATATTCAGAAACTGAGAGATGCAAGTGTTAGAAATGCCTTCAACATACAAGTCAAGAACCGATTCCAGGCTCTACGAGAGTCTGATAAGAACAACCCTAAAGAAAGAGGAATCGATTCAGAGTGGAAAAGAGTAACTACAGTGTACACAGAGAGCAGTGTAGCCTGCCTTGGATTTAATGAGAAAGGGAAAAGCAAGGAGTGGATCCAACAAAGAACATGGGATGTGATCGAGGAGAGGAAAGTCATGAAAAAGAAACTCCTACAAGTGAAATCGGAAAGGCTGAAAGAGAGGTACCAACATAGCTACACAGAGTTAAATAAGAAAGTGAAGAGACTAGTAAAGAAAGATAAACGAGAAGCCATGGAACAGCTAGCGGCAGATGCGGAGGAGGCAGCAGCAAGAGGAGAACAGGGTAAGCTCCACAAGATCACTAAGCGCATTTGTGGCAAGTACGGTGGAAGACCAAGTGTCCCAATCAAAGACAAGAATGGGAAACTACTGGCTACAGAACGAGAACAGGATACACGCTGGACAGAGCACTTTCAGGAATTACTAAACCGGCCACCACCTGAAGATAGAATAATAATACAAGATGCTGCTGAAGACCTTGACATCAACATAGATCCACCAAAGAAAGAAGAGATAGTGGCAGCAATAAAGAGCCTAAAAAACAGCAAAGCCCCAGGAAAAGACAACTTGACTGCAGAACTGTTCAAAGCAGATCCGGATCAGTCAGCCACCATCCTTCAGCCACTGTTCACAGCTATCTGGGAAGCAGAAGCAGTACCAAAGAGCTGGAATGAAGGCAGAATAGTGAAAATACCCAAGAAAGGAGCACTCAGCGATTGCAACAACTGGCGTGGTATCACTCTCCTTTCTATACACAGCAAAATCCTTGCCAAGATCATTGTGCAACGTATGTCAGATGCTGTGGACAAGACACTGAGAAAGGAACAGGCCGGATTCCGAAAGGGGAAAGGATGCATTGACCAGATCTTCACACTCCGAAACATCATAGAACAGTGTTCAGAATGGCAAAGGCAGCTCTATGTGAACTTCGTTGACTTCGAAAAAGCCTTCGACAGCATCCACAGAGAGAGTATATGGCGCATTCTTCGGCACTATGGGATTCCCAGCAAGCTTGTTGAACTCATCAAAAGCTTTTACAAGAACTTCAGTTGCAGTGTCGGAAACAGTGATGCATCCTTTGAAGTGAAAACTGGTGTACGGCAAGGATGTGTGATGTCAACAATTTTGTTTAACCTCGTAATCGACTGGATTATGCGGAAAACTACAGAGGATGCACCAAGAGGCATCAGATGGACACTCTTCGACAACCTAGAGGATTTGGACTTTGCGGATGACCTTGCGCTATTGTCACATAGTCACCAACATATGCAAGATAAGACGCAGAGACTACATAATTTTGGATGCAAAGTAGGCCTTCGGATTAGCCAGAAGAAGACAGAGATTATGACCCTAAATGTAGACACTCCAGCACCAGTGCAAGTAGATGACAAGAACCTCACCACGACGGACAAATTTAAATACCTTGGTAGCATTATCAGACCAGAGGGTGGCAAAAAGGAGGACATCCAAAGTAGGCTGGGAAATGCAAGGGCTGTCTTTCAAAGTATGAGCAACATCTGGAAATCGACACAATACGGCACCAACACCAAGATCAGACTGTACCAAAGCTGTGTCCTATCCACACTCCTGTATGGATCAGAGTGTTGGCGAATGACAGAAGGTGATCTCGCCAAGTTGTCTTCCTTCCACACCACATGTCTTCGTAGGATTCTCCGCATCTTTTGGCCAAACAAGATTTCTAATCAGGAACTACTAAGGCGATGCAAGCAAGAAGAAATAGCCAACATCATCACGAAGAGACGATGGAGATGGCTTGGACACGTGCTGCGAAAGGAAGCAAATTCTATAACCAAAACAGCACTTCAGTGGACACCGGAGGGACGGCGCAAGCGAGGCAGACCCAAGGCAACCTGGCGGAGAACAATCGAGGCAGAGATGAAATCCTTCAATCACTCATGGGGAACTCTCGCAAAGATGGCCCAGGACAGACAGGGCTGGAGATCCTTTGTTGCTGCCCTAAGCACCAGTGGGTGCAACAGGAAATAGTAGTAGTAGAATAACAGCAAATACGGGCATGTGCTCGTATCAACAATATATCAACAGTTCAAGCCAACACTTGCGTTATTCAGAAAAATCTGAGATAAAATTTTTTAAAAATTATTCTCGAAATTAGCAAGAGGAAAAATGGCATTTAAAAAAAAATAAAAAATGCAGTAACATCCTTCTTTATGGTAAATTCAGTGCCACTTTAAAAAAAAAAAATGCAGTAACATCCTTCTTTATGGTAAATTCAGTGCCACTTTAAAAAAAAAAAATGCAGTAACATCCTTCTTTATGGTAAATTCAGTGCCACTTTAAAAAAAAAAAATGCAGTAACATCCTTCTTTATGGTAAATTCAGTGCCACTTTAAAAAAAAAAATGCAGTAACATCCTTCTTTATGGTAAATTCAGTGCCACTTTAAAAAAAAAAAATGCAGTAACATCCTTCTTTATGGTAAATTCAGTGCCACTTTAAAAAAAAAAAATGCAGTAACATCCTTCTTTATGGTAAATTCAGTGCCACTTTAAAAAAAAAAAATGCAGTAACATCCTTCTTTATGGTAAATTCAGTGCCACTTTAAAAAAAAAAAATGCAGTAACATCCTTCTTTATGGTAAATTCAGTGCCACTTTAAAAAAAAAAAATGCAGTAACATCCTTCTTTATGGTAAATTCAGTGCCACTTTAAAAAAAAAAAATGCAGTAACATCCTTCTTTATGGTAAATTCAGTGCCACTTAAAAAAAAAAAATGCAGTAACATCCTTCTTTATGGTAAATTCAGTGCCACTTTAAAAAAAAAAAATGCAGTAACATCCTTCTTTATGGTAAATTCAGTGCCACTTTAAAAAAAAAAAATGCAGTAACATCCTTCTTTATGGTAAATTCAGTGCCACTTTAAAAAAAAAAATGCAGTAACATCCTTCTTTATGGTAAATTCAGTGCCACTTAAAAAAAAAAAATGCAGTAACATCCTTCTTTATGGTAAATTCAGTGCCACTTTAACAAAAAAAAATGCAGTAACATCCTTCTTTATGGTAAATTCAGTGCCACTTTAAAAAAAAAAAATGCAGTAACATCCTTCTTTATGGTAAATTCAGTGCCACTTTAAAAAAAAAAAATGCAGTAACATCCTTCTTTATGGTAAATTCAGTGCCACTTTAAAAAAAAAAAATGCAGTAACATCCTTCTTTATGGTAAATTCAGTGCCACTTTGAAAAAAAAAAAAAAAAAATCACAGCTCGCTAAAAAGGATACAAAAGAAAGCAGCTGTACATGAGGAGTCCTGGACGTACGAGTGGGCAGGCACATGAGAACTGGACATTCAAGTTCAATGAAGATGATAAACGTGGGAAGCCCCTGCCCCCCCCCCACCCCTCGCGCCCCTCCGCCCCCCACCCCTCCGCGCTTCTGACAGGCCATTATGTCTTAGAAGTTAAAGCTTCCGGCTCCTCCTGTCGTTTTTCTGTCTTTACTTAACATTGTTTGCCGGCCTCACTGCCCACTGCCCACTGCCCAACCTATCTGGTAATTAGTTGTGTCCATTAAAGAACCAACAAAATTCTTTTCACTTGCATTCACTAAACTTGTATTCAGTGCTATGCTTGTTCTCCAGCAATACAATGACTATTGTAGCCTCTACCCCTCAAAGCGCCCTGTATGTGATAATGACACAACAGTTGAATTATGAAGATTTAAGTATCACCACAGACAAAACATTAGCATTCCATCCACCGCTGACGGTAACCTCGTCCAATTAGCGTCACTTGCAACAATAACAATTAAGTCCACGCGTGCCTGACGCTATGCAGCTGTCGCTGAATGGTCAGTTTCCAGGTTAGTTGAGGGGAGGGGGGGGGGGGCGTGGGTCCGAAAGACGAGATTGTTGTTGCGACAAAGAATAGCGGGCATACCAGTGAAGCTGTGTCATCGTATATCCTGAACTCTTCGTCAAGACACAAGCCTGGACCTACTTCCTGATAGTGTCCTTAGGATAGGACTGACCGATGGCTAGCGTACGTCGGTGTCACGTGCGCTTGTCGTTTTGCTTTTTCTTAGGAAAAGAAAATACTTCATCCTTCATCACAAAATCCGTAATTAAATTTAAAAAAAAACAACAAACCCCAAGATTTACTAATGATGAAAAGTTAAAGAAGAATTATGCATTGTTATTGTTTTGTAATATTTAAATAATGGTATAATAATATTAATATAACAGGAAGTTGCAAGATGTACTTTTTACTAAAATTCACGGATAATCAAGTTTATAAGAGCAAGGCTATAGTCCTGCCTGAGGCAAACTCATACATCTGATGTAACCATGGAACTGAATAACGGTGTCACTTCAATGATTTCTGTTACTCAGCTTGGGCCATCAAATTGTTCTGATCAAGTTTCTAAGACGAAAGTACCTGGGTCTCCAATCTATTGGCACAGCTACCACGATTTTCACCGACAAATCCAGTAAGCAATCGGCAAGAATTCCTCAGTAAACATGGTCAGAAAATAAGAAACAGGAAATAAATTCTCCACCGGAGCGTTTATAATAACATCAGAAATGCCGCAAGACTGGTATTTCTCGTCATGCGATTAATGTAACGGTCTGAAACTTTCAATAATTATGTGATCTTGTCCACAGCATCTGCTCCGCTCCGCTATTTTTGCGGAAAACAACGTATGAAAAAGTAAGCCACTCTTTGTCTCTTCTCTATAGCAGTTGGGGGAGGGGGGGGGGCGCGGAAGGGATGCTGTGGGCAAGTGCACAGAGACAATGAGTGGTTTACTTTTTCATACGTCATTTTTGGTAAAAAAGCTGAGAGAAGCGGATGCTGTGAACAAGACCTCTAAGTGTTTCCCTTCGGAATGACAATATTGTACTATGCCGTAGTCGGAACGATAACAACATGAGTTTAAATCTACCATTACATATATTAAACAATCTTTTTTGCCTTTATTTGTTGTGATGATCTCTGTTTGCGGTGAAAAGTGCTGTTTTAGTATTGAACCATGGTGTGATGTGCCAGAAGCCTTTTCCTATTATGAAAGACGTAGTCAAGTGTAATATGCCGGAAGATTATCAGATTGTTCGCGTGGACAACCATGTCTGGTCAATATAAGATAGTTTGGCTCAGGGAAGGGTTGTGGGCCGCTAGTGAAAGACCCTGGGCCGGGTAATGCCATTAAACGGCTTTACGGGGTGGCCTGTCCAAGTCAATTTGATTAGTGAGGGTGTCTAATGACTGCTATACAGGCAGCAGCTGAGGATGTCAGTCTTGGGAAGCGAACTGTCGAGAGACAGAGAGAGAGAGAGAGAGAGAGAGAGAGAGAGAGAGAGAGAGAGAGAGAGAGAGAGAGAGAGAGAGAGAAAGAGAGAGAGAGAGAGAGAGATAAACAGACAGACAGACAGACAGTCAGACAGACAGACAGACGGACAGAGGAAACAGACAGTGGATGGATGGCTATAGTAATCGAAAGACTGCTGGATAAATGAATGCGATAAGTGGGCATGTGTCAATTCCATCAGATGCTTAGATGACTAGAAATTTGGATGGATGGATGGATGGAATGGATGAGTGTATGCCAGGGACAACTGTAGGGGAATAACGGCGAGATGACCACAACTGGACATTCTCACACAAACACACCACCAAACACACACACCAGGCAAGCAGATTAAAACAAAACAAGAGCAAGAAAGTGGTCGATCCGTTCCTGCACAGCCATAGGGAAGAAAATTCATGAATATTTAGCAGAGAACTGCAGTTTAGTGTACCTTTCTTTAGATGGCTGAGTTTTTATGATAATGTTATTGTTTCTATCTTAAATACAGACATAAATAAGTCACTTGAACAGTAGGGGAAACTGAACAGGAGACGTATTTACCTGCCGTACTGAATGTGTCAGACAGAAATAAATCATAATAAGACAGGCATAAATATCCGGGGATAAGAGAAAATATATACCCATATGTCCCGATTATGTAGATTAGCATTATAAAGGCCTGCAGGTATTGACAGAATTGCAATAGGTATTCCCCTAGTCCCATCGTTCTATGAACACCGAGCATTTTTTTGTTGTTTGTTTTTCCAAATCCACTGTCGACAAGTATTAAAATTAGATAAATGGGTTAGATGTGTGGGACCATGCTGGACAAACTGCACTGTCTCTCCTCCCCCCCCGCCTCCCCCCTCGCGACATAAACCAGATCTATTTATCTCTTGTTGGCCACTTCATACAAACAACGCGGTCCCTCAGGCTTCCGGGTTACGGCTAAATGGGGATACTATGGAAAGTGGACAACCTGGTGGTTGTTAAATGACTGCAATGACAAATATGCACGTCATTTTAAGGTGGAGTTTGATTTTGAGAATGCTCGTCGACACACTAACGGTCACATTGTGCTAGGAACAAGCAAGAAGATTCACAGAATACAACAGAAGGACAGGAGAGAAGAAGACCCCACCAGAAGAGCCCATCAGCTATCCGCCATTATTCTTGGAGCGTGGGCCGAAAACACACAGCAATAAGAGATTTACATAACATTTTTAATTTCATCTAGTCAAATTTCTTTTAACCATCATATTGTTAAAAAATCATGGATAATTAATGACGAAGCTCATCAATTATTGCACGGCGAACCATTTGACTACGGTGTCCTGCCCAGTAGCATCGATACGTCATATTTAGAGTCATTATTAAGTGAGCAAGATAGAATACAGATGATCGGTTACATCCATGTCACCAAGTACCATGACCAAAATCTTTCGGTCAACCGGAATCTGAGCTATGTCACGATCGGGACATTTTTTTGTTGTCCCCCACACCCCAACCCCTTCTCCTTGCCCTTCCCGACATGGAAAGAAAAGAGATTACTGAACTCTTAAGTAACTTGTCATACCATCACATATACAACTTGTCTGCACAATAATTGGACATGTACGATGACATTGTTGAGGTCATCAGGGTGCGTCTGGGGACTAACGAGTTCGGTCTGTGTTATGTTTGGGTTGGAAGATCGAGTATTCTGTCTAGGCTTCACAAACACGCCTGATTTGTAAACCGTGCTGTTTTTCTTTTTTCATAATTTATGATTAGTAAAGAAATAAATATTGTCTCTTTTACGGAAAAATCTGGATGAAGATAAATTATTGCTACAAAATTTCCTTCACAGTTGCCCATTTTGTTTTCTTCAGCCACCCTCTTTCTTTCTGTCATTCTCTTTCTATAACCTCATTCTTCGTAATTATGTATGTTGCAATTACCTATTCCCACGTTCCATTTCATAGTAAATATCATCTTCGTACATCGTACCATTTATTTTCAATTATTGTCATCAAGCTCACCACCATCACCACAGCCATCACCAACCACTGTATAAACATAATAATATACCAACAAAATCAGTGACCAGTATCGAGATTATGAGCATTGACATACCAGTCCGTTTCATGACTGTCATGTTATTGCGGCCATCATGACATTTTTGAAGATTCGTCGGCTCCCTTGGATTAGGACGAAATTATGCAACTGCTAAGAAAATAGTAGCACAATTGAATAGCAGAGCAGCAATGGCGATGAAGTGTTTAATCTGGATACTATGTACAGTGTTTATTACGTATAATTACGCGGCAACCTCTGAAAAACTTTTTTTTTTTTTTTTCGATTTTCACACGACTGACAAAACGATCTGAACCAGAAGATCGTGGCTGGAAGGTCCAAGTTCCATGTCAGTAACATCCTCCTGGACATCGACATGTTTGTCCTCAAAACATGTCTATAAGATGTCTTTGTCAGTCAACCGTATGTCTTTCAGAGTCTTATGCAAGGCTATTTTGGTGACCAGTACACACGGAGAAAAGAATATGGTTCAGAGAGTAAGGGCATACGTGACCTCATTAATCGTACGTCACTAATTTAGGTCAGAGTTTTGTCTTCAACATACAAAGCAATTGCGCCTCGGATGACCTGAAGTTTATTAATTTTTTGTGTTTCAACGATGATGATAATAAAATTGTAATAATTCAGCTGTAGTGTTAAAATGCTCTGATTTTAATACTGCCGAACACACAGAAAACCGTTGTCATACAGTAAACCTGGAGGACCTTGTATCTGCAATTGCATGCACTCCTTTCTCAGCTCCTGCCATTTATAATCTACGTATCACGGAGATTACAGCTTGAAAGTATTGTCTCCTGGATTTCTTCCCCGAACCCTTTCGGCGACTCTATAGCTATTAACTCTAGTTGAATCAAGTCTTCTCGGTGAAATGTCTAATTCAAGGTGAGGGATCTATGATTAGATTTGGAATTTGGTAGCCATTTTGGCTGGCAGGTCAAAATTTTCAGCTCGGCTTGTCGTGCCTGTTACCAGAGAAAATGAAGAAGTTATGACGTGGAGTGGACCTTTCATGTAAATTCATCATTTCGTGGTTGAGTTGATTATAAACATCCAAGCCGATCCAGTGAACGCGTGGATGTCGCGGGCGCTAGCAGGAAGATCGCCAACTGCCAGATTCTTTCATACATTTGTTTTGGCTAAACTAAGCCGCGATCCTCCGTTCTGCATCAGTGCGTTTCGTAAATAGCATTTCTTAATTAGGGTAAACGAAGCAAGTCAGACGTTTATGATAGCTCTTTGACACGAAGTGTGCAATTTGGCATGACATGGTAGGTTCATAGCTTTTGAGGAGACGACAATGACGTTTCACCGGATGAGGAGTAAATTGATAATGTTTTTTTTAATCATAGATTTACAAATGTAAAACACATCTAGTGCTCGCAGTGCCAAGTAAATAAACCATCCTTTCTCAGCATGTACGAGTTTTCAGTGGATGACCTGTTACGAGTTAAGAATTATTTTGACAGTCTATCTAACCACAGTAGACAAAGTGTTTGACTGAATCAAAAACGGACTTTTGACAAATCAAAAAGATATTTAGACAGATCTCTTGCCAGTGACCGCCCTTACCTACAAACCAACCTGGCACTATCAGTTTTCACCACCTGTTCCCTTATAGCAGTTTAAAAACACCAAAATGTTATCTGAAGGCACAATGTGCTTTCCTATCCATCCTAACGTTATTTATACAGTTATTTACTTGTGTGTATGCCAGTCAGTCAGTATGGCAGGGCACATTTCCTGCTGTCGAAGGCCGTTAACTCCGAAACAAAATGCCAGGAAAATGTTACCATACTGACGTCATTTATTCTGCAAAATCTCTGCCGTAAACATTTAATATTAGGAGGTATGTGCCTTCTTCTCGCGCCATAATGGCAACTGTTTTGGAAATGTTCTAAGCACCCAAAAGGATGTTGTAAGAGGAACTTGGCTTTCAGTTATTTTTAGGTATAGTATTGGTCTTTACATTCATCCATCACCCTAAAAATGTCGCCAGTATGTTGTAGATCCACAGCGTCAGATATGACAGGGCAACAAGCCCCAAGCAGGCAGACATTATGTAAGCAACTTCACACAATCTGTAGCCCCGACTGCCAACCTGGTCGTGTTCCCAGTGTCTGGGAATTATGGAAAACTGATGATTGTGTCACTGAGAATCTGTCATTTGGGGAGAACGAGACGAAAATGTCTACATCAGACTCTGACATTCTTGAACTATGGGGACCAGCAGGGTGGAAGGGAGGTCTGAAAAAAAGTTAAGATGACAACATACAATTTCTTTTCGTTTACTGAAGGCAAACTCCAACTTTTTAATAGTATTTTAGGAATTTCTGATTCATCTCAGTACTGTCCTTGAACAACAAAAGTTACATCAACATTTATGGCAGCTTGAACTTACTTTTAATGTGCAAAGCCATTTGAGGCTGCCGAATTAGTCATGGGCTTTAATACGGGCGTTTGTGCACGAATGCCTACTCCAACAGTGCTACAACACAATCTAAATATTATCACCCAAGTAAAGGCAAACATTGGACATCACTGGAATATTGGTGGACGATGTTAGTTGGATAAATCAGGAAGTTTGCGTTTTTCCATTTTGGCAGCGCTGCATTAAATAAGTGATGGTTTTATTTGTGGTTATCTTGTGGTGGCGAGAAAGAAAAACATGACGGTGTCTGGTGAATCTGACAGGAGACAAGGACGGCAAGGTCATGTAAACATTGTCACTGGGTAGGACATGACCAGACTAAAATACCGAAGTGACCATGGCACAGGTTTCCGTGTCCAAATCGTATTGTCCTGGTCGAGTCGTGTACCTTTGGTTTGTGTCCAGTGAGCTTGATGTTGACTTTGGATAATGAAGAATGTATTGTACTGTCTTGTCCTGGCCCCATTTCTCATTAACTCCCAAACTTTCGGTACTGCCCGTCTAGTTTTATATGCGATAAGGTACCTACCTGGCCCAAGCGAAGCTTCTTGTATAGTTAGATCCACTATGTACTGGTCTCACCTTAGCTAGAGCAGTGCATTGTATTGGCCTGCGACAGAATCTGATTTATGTGCAACAAAAGCCAATTTGTTTAGTATGTTTAGGCAGTTTTATTCACATCACGTCTTCCCGGTTTCCGTAACGGCAGTGGCGGTCAGGACAAGAGATACAATGTATCAAACAGCAGGTGGTGGGTGATGCTTTATGAGGACCAATCAGGTTGTGTGATTCATTGTTAACACTTTTTGCTTGTAGCCCAAGAGTTGGTGTGTAAATATTTCTTTGCTGCCACGCATTATAATTAAAATTGTTAAATTTCTTGAGACGGTAGCGCATTTTGATATAGGCGAAGACTTTACCTTTCGTGAAACTTATATCAGTTTTTTATTTTTGTTTGTTTATTAAAATTTGTGGTCATGCTAACTCTTTAATACATACAGTTAATTTTTCAGTTTCTTCAATCGACGGTTTTGGTGACCAACAAAATACGTTTTCCCATTTGTCTCTCTCTTGAAGTCCTCCAATCTCTCAGAATGTCGACATGTCCAAAGTGTTCCTCAGTCATGCCTTGCATGTCGCATTCTATCCCTGTCCACTCTCATGTGATGATGAACATAACAACAACAACCAAATTTGAGCTCTGTGTGACAGTCGGACAGACAACAAGCGGGTGACTGGGCCTGTGACATCTTGTCAACTGTCCGGACGGAAATAGAAAACTGATTATTTCAACAAACTGCCTTGACACCCCTGTGGAACACAGAGCCCATGTCAGATATTATAGTGCTGGCCTTAGGCATACATATTAATAAATGCATTTTCTGTCCCCCTTCCAATCCAGCCCGTCATTCCAGTCCTGTTATTCTGCATCCATCTGTGTCTACTTGTGTGCCCATCTATCTGTCAGTGAATGGATCTGAAAGATGTAATTACTATGTTTGGTCATGGCTAATCATGATAATTACATAAACGATCTGTACCTTAGTCAGTCTCTGTTCTCCAATTCATTTTTCAGTAACGTATATCATTTTACAGCACTCAGTATATCTATCATGTCTTTTGGTGTCCTCCCACTGATTCTTATCCAAGTACCACCCCTTCCCTCTCCAGCCTATAATGCTTTGTCCACCCCCCACTCCCACCCCCAGTCCCCCAAACTCCTTCCTCTGTATTACCGTTAGTTTCTGTTTTTCTCATTCTTCATTAAATTTGCCCTATCCGATCATCCTCCCTCCCCAGGCTGGGTACGACATTGCAATTCCGTGAAAAAACGAGAGAAAAGTGTTGTTAGGCTGGGCGGTCACCGGTCACTGTGATAAGAATATTGCACGCTAGGGAAGAACGCTAAGACAGACCAACTTAAGCAAACAACGGACCCAGGGCATGACATGAAACACCAAAAAAAAAAAAAACACGGCTTGAAACCTCAGCAGGGATTCAAAAACTGCAAAAACAACGCGACGAAACTTATTTTAAAAAACGCCAAGCTTCGCCAGCAAAAACTCACTTAACTGCCATTGTCTCCTCTTGTTTTTGCTGGGCGCTAAGAGGTCCCGCTGACTCCGGCCAATCTGCCCAGAAAAAAACTGGTAGAGACAATTTTACCGAGACAAACCTGAGTGTCTGGGGCTAATCCTGAACTTGACGACTCACAAAAGATAGACAGATGTCCATTGGTCATTGTTTTCTGAAGTTTTTGGGTCTGATAAAAAAGCGGAGCCGAGTGTAGTCCAGTGACTTTCTTAGATGATTCCTCATAGCAAAGTTAGCTGTAACTGATTTTTTTTTCTTTACTTAAGTACGAAGTGACTAGCTGGACATTTTTTGTTGCACACTATGCAGTCATGACCTAGGAGGAGATGGGGGGGGGGGGTGGGGGAGGGGCTGGGAGCTCATGCAAATAAGACTATGAAATCCTATTCAGCGTCCAAAAGGTTAAGATGGATACTTATTTTTGTGTGTGGAAAATATTGATCGATCACGTCGACGTTTATGACCAAAGCCGTTAAAACTATTTAGTTCATTTTTTAAAAGCAAGGAAAACAGTGGCAAAACGTATAAGCCTCGTATGTATTTGGTTTATTGTTTAAGTTTGAAACACTTCCATGGACACATGCATGTAATCTACGTGATAAAATGAGGCTGTGGACTAGAAAGACATAATGCAGTCGTGTCAAGTAGCTCAGAATTGCTCTTAAATCTGTCTCTTTCACTGGACATAGACTTGGCTTTTGAACTCAACACGGTGGACGTTTAACATGTTGTTCACTATCGTACATTATATCATGTTTGTTATGTTTTGTACAGGAAATAATCAGTGAATGACAGCAACTTGTGGTAACTGATTACGGCCTGCAACATACCATCTCTGAACAGGCTTGGAGCTTGAAAACATGAGTTCAGTATTTGGTAGTTTATGACAGAGGCCTTTTTCACGAGTGAGCGTCTTTTATGTGGGCCCCTACGGAGATATTTTCTTCCTGTTTTATTTTGAGCCCGGCCTGGCACAAACCTAGCCTGGTTTTCACTAGTATTTCCTCATGGCATTTACATTGTTCTGTTTGATGTTATTTCAGGTTTCCCTGATGGATCAAGATTTGTCCCTGATGAAGCAGCTGCTGACACTGAATGAGACCATCGAGGAACTGAAGTGGCAGAGACAATACTACAGCTGCAGCACCAGTTGTGCCTCTCTGTCCACCAGCAAGAACCTGGATAGCAACTGGTCAGTCTCGGACACCGAGATGTACGACTCAGAAGACGACTTCATGGCTGCAAAGCATGCCTCACACAGCTCGGTCCAGACCGGTCATGTGACAGGACCCACGTGGCACAGCATGCGCAAAGCCAGGAAAGCGTCACGAGATCTGGATCATCTATCTACAGATTCTGTCACCATCCGAGTGGAAAATGTGGATTCCAGTCTGACTACAACAACCAAAGGCACCCTTAAACAGATCAGAGACAATTCTACTGGTTACAGCGATGACACTGGCAAGCACACGCCAACCAGATTCACAGCTGACCACCACGTGATCACCGCTGGACCAGTCATCGTCAAACACGAACGTGAACAGAACTCCTTTGACTCCGGCATACACGAGCCCACCTCGGGCGATGAGCTCATCTGGAACGTGTAAGATTGGCGCCGCAGGAACATATTGTCCAGCTGTGTTGCAGACCAATAACAAAACTCACTGAACTGTAGCCATAAGGTGGAACAAATCCGCCAAGGGTATTGACCATTCTGACTCATACTTACACATGTTAAGTGAAGTAATAAATAAAATCACAGTACGTTATCTTGCTTACAATGTCATCAACATTGAAGGAGAAAAGCTATCGTATCCAGTGTGTCTGAACTGGCAATAAAGAAAAAAACCCAACTTCAGTCAGGCCTAACTGCGGATAGCCAGACAGGAGCTGCGGTTATTCATGTTATGACAGTGGTGTGAACTAGTCTTGATAACTTTCAGCTGACATCGTGAGAAGGACAGACAAACAGAACATATGGGGGGAGACCATAATTGTCTGAACCTCTCACGTAAGCTATGACTTGTGCTATTGTGATTGTGACTGTCACAGAAATAGCTGTGTCTATTACAACCAGGTTAACGAAATGCCGATACTTCTCCTTCTGATTATGCAGTAAATTAATCAATGCTTATCATTTACAGATTTTATTATTACGCATCTGTTATAAATCCGTTTTAACTGAAAATTTGGTGCTTTGTTATGAAACAATGTCGTGTTTCCTATTGAACGCTGAAGTTGACTGCTAATATATTATTTTTTCTTTCTTTTTTTTTTTGCTAACCTGTTGACTCGCACCACATCCGTGGAATGCATGTCCGTCTTGAATTTATTGAGAAAAGTGGCTACTGGCCCGTGGTCAAGAATGACAGTCTTCCCAAAGGACAAGGTGTCGGAATTTTAAATCGGGTTTATGTAGAACTTAATCTTATAGTACTGAAATGTTAAAAACCAGATTTGTCAAATTCAGTGCTATATTGAATAATTATGTACAGTGTATAAAGCTTTCCTCACAAGATTTCTGTAATGTAAACTCTACGACAAAACCCTCTTGGGTTGTAAGATGGTCAACTGACAGGCAAGTTAAGGTAGCTTGCCAGTTGGGTGCGTGTCTTTCATGGGTGATCTCAACCTCGTAATTGCCTTTTACTACCCTAAGGGGTGAAACAGATCAAAGCCGGTGAAGGCGTTTAGACTGGTGGCTCGCCGGCCATAAATGTTCGTTCACCACCCCGCCGCGGTGTGGGCTGTGCCTGGTACTGTGTTAGTGTGAAGGAAAATATTATGGGCGGAGACCCTCCAGTCTGGCCCCTGCACCAGACTTGGTGTCCGTTTCACCCCTTAAACTGAAGGTATAATGTTTATCTAATGGACACCAGGTGGTATGCACTGCTGCCGCTGCCTTCCTTGGATCCTCTCTACCCCGAGGTTTGAAAGAATTGACTGTTTCAAATTTTCACATGAGCTTTCAAATATCATATAAAGCATATTCACATAACAATACCTCTCGTGAGCATTCTCTTATAAATATGTGTATCTCACGAGAGTTGCCTTGCCCACGGACGATGCTGGCTTGCCCAATAAATTAATCTACATAAATATTTTAAAGGAGTAATTCGATAGTGAGGCAGAGAAAAATGACTATGATTCTTTGACGAAAAGGAATCATGTATGTAGATCTTTTCTGTGATGGAAATTAGTTTGTTTCTGACAAACATGTTTGTGCTCGCCACTGAAGACATGGAATGTGATTTAATATAACAATGACTATTATAATGTACCGATAGATTTGACGATGTTTGTAAAAACAGAAGAGTTTGATTAGAAATACGTAGTTTGCAGAATGACCTATTGGAGCATATCAAGTACAAGAGTGTTTCAAATCTGTGTTTGTGTTAATGACATGTATAATGCTACAGGGAACTTTCACCAAAGGAAACAACGGAACTGCTAAGTCAGTGGTACAATTGCCCTGAACTCTACGCTCTGATTTGTGAACATTCATGACTTCATTTAGTCTTTTATTGCCCAGACAAAGGAATTGACTTATCTAAAACTTCTGAAACATACATAACTGATAATACAATCGAATGAAAGAAAATGCTGGTATATTCATAGCGGAAATTATTTCTCAATAAATCAGAAACGCCCCCCCCCCCCCCTACCTAAAAGGGTTCTAGACAAACGAAATGAGTCGATTCGCGTATGGATAACTGGGCACCGGGGGAAGGGTTCATGACATGGTTTAACCTTAGATGGATAAAATGTGTCTGTAGCTGGGCAAGAAGCTAACGGTCGTCATGACCATCTTTGATTTACTTCACATATTAAGAAGTTTACTTTCTGCCATGATATGTATTGTTTTTCGAGCACACACGACGCACTTGTCCATTCGAGTATCAAAAAAGGATGAGGTTCTGGTATAAGGCATTATTATTGTAGTTACTGATAACTGGCACTTCTCCTACCATTGAAATCTGAAGTTCTGAACATATTGTTATGTTTATTACTTACAGTTACAAATACTCTATAGTGATGGTATGATGTCGTGCTTTGATGGGCAAAAGGATTGTAATTTATTCAGCGTGACCTATGGTTTGTGAGCATGTGGATGACAGTTGTACAATCTCTTTAAGTCAGATGATGTGTGTCAGTTTCTATATCATTTCCTTCCATGAGAATCCATTATTATCTTCATTCATCCCTGTGTATGTTGTGCAACTGTTGAAATATTTGTTAATGTTTTGTTTGAATGCTTTCCAATGACCATCTCTCTATAAATTCTACACTGTCCTGAAGTTGGTTGTGTTTATGTATGTACCTGATGGCCATTCAAGGAGAACATGCAATACGACGATGTGTACCAGCTTCTTCTTTGGGCGGGGGGTGGGGGTGGGGCGGGGGGAGGGGTGACTTGGTGGGGCTAACGATGGACATCACACAACACAGTCAAAGACGGGGTTTGCTGAAGGATAATATATTCGACATTACAATAGGGGTTGAAAAGAAAACATGTGGAAATGGAAGAGGAGTAAAGATAATTAAGACATAGAGGTTTATGATATAATATTTTTAATTTGGGCATGGCATCGTGAACAGGTAAATATCCAGTGAGACATTAGACATTCTGTAGTTGTTCTGTGTGACAAATAGGCATCACTGGAGCAAGAGCTCGGTGATCAACGGTAGCCTACTAATGGTCAATACGCCAAAGTAGAACATCACGCGGTGTTGACCTGTGATTAGCATGTTTTTCTCTGGCTAAAGTAACTGGTATTACATCAGGCGGCTGATAGAATTTGTGATGTAATTAATGTAATGCATGACTGCTCGCAGAATATGCCAGAAATTCTGTGTTGGAGACCATCCAGTTGTTTTGCTCTTACCGTCCTGTGAAGACGGAAGGGAATTTGTAAGATGCCTTAATGCCATATTGTTTTGTTCATTGACAGCAAAATGAATGCCCCACTCTGTGCTTGCCCTAGTGTCCAAACTGTGATGACGTTGTGGTAGAGCTATGTATAATACTTACTACTGTCGCTAAGTGTGGCTCCGAAGAACGTTTGGCTGAGTGGATATCGTACGGACGTGAGGATGTCTAGCAAATTTTGGTATGAAACTGTCCGCTTAAATACTTACTTTTGTTAATTTATTTATTTCTGACGTGATCAACTTAAGCAACATCGGGTGTAAAACTGCTGTATGTTTCTGTAACTTCGATCGCCTGGCAAGTTGGTTTGAACATTAATTTTATTGGTCGGTCTATTGTGTAGAGTTTTCAGTGTTTCTCAGAGGTTTTGTACAATGTTAATTTGCTCTTGTTTTGACTGACAATGATAAGCATTGTTGACACAGTCTCCAGAAATTACCGTTCCATAGTGTTCAACCAAGGCATTTTGTTCCTTACTAATCTTGCCGGGACGACAGGTGCCATGTGCCATTTCAGAAATGAAAGACTGGATTGCAAAAAAAAAAAATAGAGGAAAAACAAAAGAAAACAAAAAACGAACTAATCATGCAGAGCTGCACGTTCTTACCCTGATTACGCCCACTCTGAGAGTTGACCTACTTTTAACATTGTTTGCAAGAGAGCAAGGAACGCTCTTTTAAACTGAAAGTCCATGTATTGTCAAACACCGTGTAATGTTTTTAGTAATCTAAAGGCTCTGGAAATCATAGGGAAGATGCAGAATTCCTTCTCGACAAAAATTCAAAATAATTCGCAGGTAACAGATTACGTAAGTGACCTGAGGAATACTGCTGCGATGAACCTTGGGACATCCAGATTCCACCTGCTGCTTAAGTGAACGATTTTCCCCTTAAACCTAACTTGCGATAAAATGTGGCGGAAATGTAACAGTACACTGCCCTAGAGACCCACATACCTCGTCCCATCTGTTTTTCTTTGCAGATATGTTTTAAATAGAAACTTGTATCAGATAAGAGAGTTGAAGAAACCCTTAACGAGGCTGTAAGAATTTCTGGTACTTATCACGAAACTATCTGTCAATGGTCTGACCCAGAATTTTGATGGTTTGATTACGACCTGTACAGATAGAAGACTTATTTGTGGGCTCTAAACATTTCAGATTCTGTTTTCCACCTTTCTGGCTTTAACCCTCTAGGCATCATAATGTATTACTAGTGATACACAGATATTTATCACTCGGTTGCAATTCCCAGAAGAACTCAGGGCGAGAAAAGTAAGTCATTTTCATTTTTTTCTATAATATGCACAAGATATCAGCTAAATGGTCATGAAAAACCCCTTGATTATGCCTCTAACAGCACATTCACACGAAATCAGAATTCGCCTACAGTCAGAAATGGCGGTGCCTAGAGGGTTAAACTTTTGGTCATGACGTCGTATCTATGCCTGTTACAGTAATAGGCTTAATGTGTACTCAGTTTCTAAGTGGGCAAACGTGATTTTCCTAGAGTACTGGTAGGCGAAAAGGCAAAAAGTAGGGCATCAGTTAAAGCAATTACTTTGTGCAAAATAATGTTATCATCATGGTTCATGACAAATACGTATTTTATGTGTCGTCCTATACTACCATACAAATGGAAAATACAGAGGAGGAAGCCTGGAGAGGAAATTACAGTTTTGACAGGAAAGTATCTGCTACTTTAAATATGGTTGAAGGTATTTGCTACTTAAAGTATGGCTTAAGGTCGATCTTGGCACGGAGAAAAGATAATGTTGAAGGATTATTCTCTCTCTCGGATATAAATCCTTTTTATTACCAAGAATACACTGTTTGATGACTGAATGTGAATTTTGCAAATGAAGAAAAGAAAAACATCAAATGATGAACATTTTTAAACACCATGTCATCAGATAATTACACCTTGTATCTTAAGGATGCTGGATTAGCCTATTTCATGACATATTGCTTTGCATTGCATTAATTTGGCCTTTGTCAAAGTGATTTTGCCACTAAATTCATCAACATCACATGCAACTAATTCATTTGAATATTCATTCGCTAACAAATGATAATGATAGCTAATGCGTTAATCTTTTTTTGTTTTTAGAAATGATAGGTCAGTTCTCTTCACTGTTCTTCATTAATTTTTAAAATTCAATTTTACTGATCAGGGATTTTTGGGAAAATTCTGTGGTTCAATATAAAAACTTTACCATTTAGGAACAACACAAGTGCTAGCTCCCGGAGTAAGGAAATATCTGGAAGGGCATCGTCATTCAACTCTGTGATGTCGAAATGTTCAGAAATTTTCTCAGAAGACTTTTCTACCATTGCGTTGCTACGTGGAGCACACAAAAAACAAAACCTTTTATGAAAACTATTATTGTTTCATGTGTTTTTGTCAGACACGATCTTTGTTCATCATCTGGTAGTAAAGCTCACAGATTGAACTTAATACCATTGTTGTTATTTTTTAGGATGTTAATTTGTATACGAATGTTTTTGAAAGCCGATGTTTCCATGTTACCATTTGTTCATTTGTTTTTGCGTGTTTTTCTCGTGATGATGACACTTAAGTGGAATAAACCTGAAATCATTGATACAGTTTTGTTTTTGAGTATTTGGACTCTCAGCTCTTTGAATGTGTGTGAAATCATTTTCTTCTCTCACTAATTTTGTCTTTTTTTCCGGTCTTCTTGATCTCTCTCTGTCTAGTACACTCATGCCCAACAAATTTAGTACCAGAATGATAATTTGAGCAAAAAAAAATAAAAAATCAACAACTAGAAATTGAACACATTTTATAATTGGGGAAAAAAAATAGGCCACGTTCTCCAGTCCATACAGACAGATCCCAGGAGACCCGCACTTTGAGAAGCACTGCTTCAGTTCACCTCTTACTTAAAAAAAAACAAGAAACACACACACACAAAAACACAACATAATCTTCATTACCGTAGTTAAGTTACGGTACGTTATCTCCGCTTGCTGTTCTGTAGGAAACTCATCTGGATGAGGTTGTTTGTGAAAGGCTTGAAGAAGGAGAGAAAAGAGGTCAAAACTCCAATACCGAAACGAAAAATGATATTTGTTGCTGTTAATGTTTTTACGTACTCATTACCGTTGCTTTTTGTGGCAGATGTTGGGTTGGTAATGGTTGTTGTGACGGTTGTAGAGACACTGTGCACAACAAAAGCAGGTGACTTTACATGGCGATGATAGACAGTCTTGCTGACCAGCGTGACTTTCGGAACAAAGACATTAACAGTGATCAAACTACTACAATACGACCGTATCTCCAAAAGTTAACATTGACACCAAACTTTTATTAATGTAGTAAAGGTGACGGACAGGGCTGTGAGAATGACTCACGTTAATTACAGTATTTTGTGTGATAACAATTGTATTATATTAACGTTTAGAATGTAATATCATATACGGACTCGTGGCAATGATCCACTGATGCATACGCCACATGGTATCAGCAACATAGATAAAGCACATGGGGCAAGACAGCCCGTCCTGACAAACTTGAGGCTTGTTGCTTCGGTCTCAAGGCTTTGAGAATAGCCAATCTTAAAACTATAGCTTTGGCGACAGGGATAGACTGATTCTTATGTTGTGTCTTTCTCTCTTCTTGGGATTAGTGAAAACAAAACAAAAAATTTCTGTTTATCTCCCAAGAATTGAAACAAAACGGCTGAACACAGTTGAAATTCTCTACAGCTGGATCAAATTGAGAAATCTCCTGAGATTTATGGTCACCTGTACCGCGCCCTCTCTCCGAGTTTCTCTCTCTCTCCCTGCCTGTCTAATTGTCTATCAATCTGTCTGTCTGCCTGCCCTACTGTCTGTCTGTTTGTCTGCCTGCCCGACTGTCTGTCTGTTCGTTCGTCTGTCTGTCTTTCTGTTTCTCTGCCTCTCTCTTCCCCCCCCCCTCTCCCTCTCTCTCTCTCTCTCTCTGTCTGCCTTTCTCCCGTCCCTGTCCGTCTCTTAGTTACCCTAGATCTTATTTGGTGAAATACAATAGCAAAACTAAGCATAGCAACAACAACAACAATAACGGCCATCTTGGACCGCACACAAACCTGATCCAGTCTAAGGCCATAGATGAAACGTTATACAAACATTCGCATAAACCAACCAAACAATCTTACATCCTATGGTCAACTCTCACCCGCAGACCCATTACTCCAGACGGTCAGTCACAAATTAGCATCGGTAAGCGACGGTCATGAATCTTTGGTGTCTCTGCACCAGACAGTGTTTCATAAAAGCCGTAACTACCAATATATATTATTATGTCAGTGATTTTCCACCTCTTCTCCTATAGTGTGCAGTTTTTTGAGGCATGTTGTTACACGTCCGTACGACTCCCAAAGTTTTTCTGCGCTATGGGTGCGTATTTTAAAGCCTTTATGTGACTCCAGAGCTGGAGATCTCCTCCCAAAATGCTACTAACAACAGCCTAATTAATTATTCTTTCTGATTTTCATTTTGTTTTCCTCTTGTTTTTTGGTTGAAAGGGTAGGGGGTAAAGTCAGGGATTCGATGAGATTTTTAGGGTTGGGGATAAGGACGGTTTTAGGGATAGTTACGTATACGTGCGCACCCCAGAGCAAAACTCTTGGGGTAAGTACGTATAAGTAACAACAGCCTTCTTAGAATGAGCAGGGATCAACATCAATTTTCTCGAGGACTGTCTGTTGGATTTATTTCAAATTTTACACAGGCTCATAATTTATTTCACATTAATCTATAAATTAATATAATTATGGAATTGAATTTTTATTTGTGAGACCATAGCTTGATTCTGAGTTTGCTTCTTTGCACTTTGTAACAGTTGATAATTTGACCAGATTGTGGAGAAAGAACATGTTTACACTACTAAACTGTGTGAAGCATAAAACTGTGTCCAGTGCACTGTAGTGCATGCCTTATTGTTTGCTGAGTATAATATTATACTCAATCCTTTTCCCGTTCAAGATGAGCATACATTTGAGTGTTTCACACAGTTTAGTTCTGTAGAAAAGGTTTCTTGCCAATTTGGTCTACTTATTATTTGTTTTCTACAACAAACAAAAACAACCACAAACAAAACAAAATTAAAATCAGGCTCTATGACAACAAGGAATACAAAATCAGTCCCATGGGATTTAATGTGGTAGTGTGGAATGTGAGCCCATTTAAATTTCAATAAAATCCAATAGACAGTTTTGGGAACAGACTCTGTTGTGCGACTTGACGACCACACATCTTAAAATCGGACTGTCCATTCCCCTTTTTCTTCCCTCTGTACGAAGCATAATTTTCGACCTTATCGCTCTGTATGTCCTTGAATTTGGACACTGGAATGTTTAGTATCTGGAGTATGAAGTTAACTTTTTCTCTTTGCCAACAACCTCCCACCCCCCAACCCCACCCATTCCAGACACCCAGATATCTGGCAGGTCTCACGAAGCAAGAAATAGTCAGCAGTATTAGAATTTTCAGTTTTTTTCCATCAAATTCAGCACCAAGACCCGTTCTCAAATAAAATAATATCAAAGTCCCAGTATAATCGGAAGTGCTGCCAATGTGCTTGTGGCCACACCAGTTGCTGAATAAAGGGGACATTATAATAACATCTTCAAGCATTAGGGCGATTGTTCATATAAGACTGCTAACCACGGTGACTAATGTTGTTGACTCAGGACCTTATCAAAGTGTACAATCTTCATTCGTCTACTTATATCGTTTTCGACTGATAACTTATTATGTGATAACTTGTTGTATCATTGAGACTTACAAAATGTACTGTGTCAAAGGGTTCCCCCTTGTAACTTCGCGATTTATCATCATTTGCAAATGGCTGGAGCATAAGATGTCAACATTTGCTAGACAGATTAATTCATACGTTCATGATAAATTTTAATGCAATTTCCATTGAATAAACCAGGGGGTCTCCAAACTTTTTCCTTCCCTTTACATCTGACAACGATTCGAAAGTAAATGACCTCCGTCCTGTTTTGTTCAGTCATTTGATTTAAGCTTCTACCGCAATAAATGAACCGACAATAGGACATTTTTGAAATACTCTTTTATGCCAACAATGATGGATAAGCAGTTAATCCCCCACTCACCTCCCCGGCCATTCTCCTCAGCACCATTGCTGGAAACCACCCGCTGTAGGCAATTAGGAACTGTCGAAAGTCACTGCTTACACTTTCATTGTTTCTGAACAACAAACAGTTCTAAAAATGGGAGTACGAATATTGAAACCCGACAGATTCATTTTGAAGTCTGATGTCTCTTGCTGTTAGCACCTTTTTTTTTTTTTAAATATATATTGAAAATGAGTTTTTGTGCATTTTAAATCTGGGTTTTAAATTAATATGTGATTTGTGTGTGTGTGTGTGTGTGTGTGTGTGTGTGTGTGTGTGGGGTGTGTGTGTGTGTATATATATATATATATGTGTGTGTGTGTGTGTGTGTGTGTGTGTGTGTGTGTGAGCCATGCATGCTTGAAAGTCCACAAAAAAAAAATGATTGAAAGATGTGGCAATCTTTGAAGACAGAAATTGGTGTTTTGAACCCTGTGCAACTGCAATGACACAATTTCTGGCAAGCCAGGGCAGATCAGTGTAGCCTAGTGGTTCTCAATCTTTTTCAGGCAATCGCCTCCTTAGAGTCCAAATTTTCTGTCATCGCCCCTTCCTCCTCCAACCTCAAAATCCCCACTGAAACGCAACAGGATACATTTCACAAGAAGTCAGACGCATAATTTAGGATGTTAAATTTTTCAAACCCTATTGGCGCGCATGTTGATTATTCAGTATAAAACAAAGTGCAATTCTTTACCAGGTGCGCTTGAAAAAAGGGGGTGGGAGCATTTGCTGTTCGTAAACCCCATCTAAGCGTGCTGTTGAACAAGTCAGTTGCTGCCAGGTATTTGCCAACCAAATCATCTCTTCCTCCCCCCCCCCCATTTCATCGTTTTCACCCCTCTGGAACATTTTTTTTCCTTTTTCGACCCCCCCCCCACCCCCCGAAATCACAATCGCCTCCTGGTAGGCCATACCGCGCACGTTGAGAACCACTGACGTAGCTCTTCAGCGGGCCAGACCGTAAACTATTGTTTTCTGGAAACTGGCGCATTGTAAGAGAAACAGAAAGTCATGGCTGAAATATGGAGGGAGGGAGGTAAGAGGGCATTGACTCAGGAGAAATTTGCACGGCGTAGAACACAATTGTGCCACATGCACAGAGCTTACATCAAGATTATGTCCACATGAGATTGTACTGAAGTTGTGTCAAGGCGCATAATCAACGAATTCTGAACTGTATTTTTACACGGGCTCGTGAACAACAAACAAACAAAACAGGATCGGAGGCCAAATTAGCGACACAAAGAAACGCCAGAAAATACTTCTCTATCCTTTTAAGTCTCCAACTCAAAAAAACCCGAAAAAACCAAAAACGTCCACAAGACAAAAGCTAAGCACCCTCAAAATTTCATGTGAATCCGATTTGTATGAACGGTGGTGGGTCTTGTTTAAAATCCGGAGTTTTTGTGTGATACAGAGATGCTAGCGGAGCGATCTTCTCTAGAGCTGCTTCTGTAGTCCGGGTCGGGATACCGGGTATTAGACTCGTGATTCCGCATCGTCCTTGTTATTCATATTATTCTTGCTCTTTCATCGCTCAACGTTATATCATTGCATTAGTCTTCCGGACAATGTCTTGAACAATTACAACGTAATCGCTTCAGATAGTTAAAGTTTAATAACATTCGTCCGCCTTCTTTTCTTGGTCCACAGAAAAAGAAACACACTGCGTGGAGTAGGAATTAAGTTTCCCAGGGATCTTAAATAATATAAAATAATGAAGGCAAGAAGGAAGTTGGAGACAAAGAAGAAAGTAAAGATGAAATGAGATGGTTAGAATTAGAAATGGTCCAGTGCCATGCTATTGACACTTAGATCCCTTCTAATCCTAACCCCTTCAAATGTGAGTATGCTCAGCAGAATAGACAGAACACAGTAGTGCGGTTGAAGAAGAAACAAAAGGAAGGGAGAAAAGAACAGAAAACGCTCTTTCTATGTCTGTTATAATTATCAGGCACAATTTTAGCCCTGGGTCAGAACTAGAATTACAATACACTAACTCGTCGGTGAGTCACCGTTACTTTAAACAAGACAATAAAATAACAAACTTAAGTCGTTCATCGTCGTTAAAGTGCTCTTGTTTTTATCTCATTGCGTCAGTATGAAGGAGCTCTTCACCTTCTTGACACAGCACTTTACTGGCTACCAGTACAACCGTCAACGGTCCTTACCAAATAAAACGATGGTTCTTAAAATTTCGTTTCGACCTCTTCTGACTTTTTTTGTTTCAAAACAGTTTTGTCTGCTGGATTTAAGATTTCTTCACGATGAGTCATATTTTGTCTCTTCTGTTGATTTCTCACGTCTCTTCAGACTCTGTATTCTGTAGCTACCAAAGCCTCCTTCCCTTGTTTGTGGACAGCCCATGAATCATAAGTTGTGGAAAAGTACATAAACATTAAACAAAACAACCTTGGCCCCATACGTCCACGCCCATTTCTGTTTTATACCCATGTAGAACATCCGCAAATGTATTTTAAATGTAACTGGTTTCCATAAATTAAAAACTGAAAGTGTCCAGAGAGATAGTTC
The DNA here is from genome assembly GCA_963931925.1 of Onchidella celtica. NCBI lineage: Eukaryota > Metazoa > Mollusca > Gastropoda > Systellommatophora > Onchidiidae > Onchidella > Onchidella celtica. The sequence continues at coordinate 20,460,842 of OZ007571.1, forward strand.
TTCGTCAAAGACGATGAACTGCCTCAAGCGGACAGGGCAACTTACGTCCCCCTGTATCAGCCAAGCAATTCTGGCCAAATTGATCGAAAATGACCTTACACACTGGTCACTGAGCAATGAGAGAATTTTTAACATAATATACACCTCTCCCCTCCCCCAAACCAAATCCCAAATCAAGTAACCCTCTTTTACATTCGGCTGGGGGATGTTACGATGAAAAGAGTGAGTATCTGGGGTCTGTCAGGCTACAAGTAGTGTAAAACAGGATTAAATATCAATATGGCCATGTAACCGTAAAATACCGTAACCCAAATCTAGGTCAAACTCATTTTCTAACACCGGATCATAGAATTTAATGAACTGTATCTTTCTATTTGGCACAATTGGTTGTAATTTTCAAGGTCTAAAAGTTACCTTTAGTCACTGAAAAATGGAAATTGAATAAAGTTTAACGGCTGTTGTTATAAATACGTACACACCCCAAGCGCTTTGCGTTAGTTGCGAGTATGTATATGTCAAGAACAGATTTAATTCATAAATGTTTCCACTGACTAAATTTTTGTGAGAGAGCAGTGAGTAATTTTTGCAAACGTAATTATTGTGCGAGCCAGCATAACTTGGTCTCGTAAACAATTTGTTTTGAACAGTTTTTTTTTATGATAGATAGACAGAAGATGAGGGGAAGGATAGACGGACAGCGTAGGTGTGCATGACTGAGCACTTGTTATATCTCGTGTTTTGAACTAGGTTTAGTAAAGAGGGAAGGGGTGAGTAGGAATTAAATGTTATTGAGACGTCTGTTGACGTACAGAAAATACCGTGATCCAGAGTAAAAGCTCGGGGTTTTGAACATGTTAAGAATTTATTGCTATAAAATTACATTATATTGTATGAAGTAATTCGACCTTTGATGTCGACCCAAGGTCGTTGCGTAGGGCTGTTACTTAAAATAACTCAGTTCGGCAGCTGAGCTAGAAGTGGTTGCACCAATCACAATCCAGGAATTAGACGGTAAGCTGCAGATGCAGTCCAGTATTTAAGGCCATACAGAACTTAGTTCTGGGCCACATGTAGACAATCCATTTACGAGGTGGTCGGCGATAGTCCTCAGCCAGATGAGAGACATAGAGACGCAGTTGAGCAGTCCATTGTGAGGAGCCTGATTTAAAGCTCCAGAGCCTAAGCTACTTGGTTTGATATAAACCCACAGCGTTTACATCCAGCGCTCTCACTCCCAGTGAGGGCCGCATGGTGAGAGTCCATACTAATTTGTAATGATGAAAGTGAACCGTTCTACTTACTTTTGAAGACAGTTTCAGAGCTACCGCCAGACAACGCATGGTTGTACAAGCATTCTCCATGGCGTGGTCTGAACGTTCCTGGACAGAATATATATAAGGAGGGCCAGGCGAGTAGGATAGGGTGTGCAAACCATGGATGCAGGTCGTAGGTGTAAATCTAGTCGTGGTCAGATATATTATAGTGCCTTCCCTGCTAGGTGTAAGTAATTTGTGGATATCAGCTCGTGTTTACAGTTATTAAAGTTAGTATTAATTGTTCATCGGATCCTGTTATTTATTTCTACAACAGTTCGAGACAGTTTCGTTTTTTAAGGGGTAGACGATCAGTTCATCTGACTCTCGCAATCATAACGTGCTGAAATTTGCATGAACTGTAACAATTATTATTCTCTCCACCTCCACCCCCCCCCCTTTCACACGCACCCTTTCCCCCAAATCCCATTTGAGCTAATAATAAATGATTTATTGTAAACCATGTGGCTTTTTTTTTTTCATGGTGATAGTGAGCAGATGTTGATAACTTGCTAAGTTCGGGAATGTCGGTCAGTATTTGCGTAATGCTCAGCTACAAGAGTTGAACAACCTTGCGTGAGGAGACATTGTTTATCTGCACTTGTTTTGTTTCTTTTCAACATTCCTTTGTCTGTTTTATCCATCATCAGAATGATAGTCAGCCAGACATCTGGCAGGCAGACAGACAGAGAAATTGCTACAAAGACAGAAAGCTGATCTGTAGGTAGATAGACAGACAGGCAGATGGACAGCAGACAGACAGAAATGCAGACAGATAGATAGACAGACAGACAGAGGCAGAGAAACAGACCGGTAGATAGACAGATAGACAGACAGACAGACAGATAGATAGACAGACACACAGACAAATAGATAGATAGATAGATAGATAGATAGATAGATAGATAGATAGATAGATAGATAGATAGATAGATAGATAGATAGATAGATAGATAGATAGATGATAGATAGACAGACAGACAAATAGATAGATAGATAGATAGATAGATAGATAGATAGATAGATAGATAGATAGATAGATAGATAGATAGATAGATAGATAGATAGATAGATAGATAGATGATAGATAGATAGATAGATAGAGAATCTGACAATGTTGGAATTAAATAACGACGGCGCTCCAAACAAACCTCTTTAACCCCAATTTTGGACCACAAACTTTTTTTCGTCTAAACAGGTTCGTTACACAGTCCCCCATATCCAGTAAAAATATTAGACCTAAAAAATGATTAGAAGTTAATTAAAACGCATCTTTGCAAACCTCTCAAATCTCCACCTCGTGTATTTTGCTCTTAGCGAACCTCGGAAGTCTCCAGTGAGACGGCCGGCCAGGTGACACGGGCCACCGCGTTTCGCCTGTAATGCGAGATCAATGCCTTGCGTAATCCATAGACAATGTCCACGACATGGCCACACGCCCTCGGGTCGGTCATCCCAGGTGCGACTAATCCACGACACAATAGACCATTAAATTGGTATCTGTCAACCAAGGCAGACGCTTACATTGTCAATGACGGAGAGCTCGTAAAGGCTTGATTTTTTTTTTCTTAGCATACTAATAATTATTGTAATTTACATGAAGTTATATTAATATACTGGCACTTTAAATTCCTGCCTTCTCAATTTCCTTCCTTTCTTCATGTCGACCATGTCCCTCTCGGTCATTTGACTCACAAATTCACACATTGGTAGAGATGGAGAAAAAGAGAAAGAGACAGAGGAAAAGAATAGGACTAGGAGGGGAAAGGGAGTACAAGGGATATGACAGGAAGATTATAAACATGGTGATGATGAACACCCCTGCAGTCACACTGCAAACTGTTTAGTTTGAAGACAATTTCTTAAACAATAAGAACGTAAATGGAGTACTTTTTTTTTTTTTTTTTTTGAAATCAACTCCTCAGTAAAATCATAGTTGTTCATTATAATAGAAGAGTGAAACAATCCCATCATGTTTATCCACCCCTCCCCTTTTCTGGGTTAGGTCAGCGAGAGTGGTTGAGACTCAATGCAGGTTAGGTAAGAGAGTGTCAACTGTCAACACACAACCACTGGACTCGGGTGAGCAAGAAAATGTGTTGAACATGGAGACGGAGTGTGGACACAGTCTGAAAAGATGCGTGGTCCAGCATGTCATCACTTATACTTTAGAATGATGCCACATGGATAATGGTTTTTTTCTGAGTTCCATCTCGCTATTTGCTTACCCTATAAAAGCATGATAGCCGAATGTGGCCTCATCATTTCTGCTTATACTGTCATGGAGCCGTTATCCAGAGGTTGCATGCTGGTGGCTTTGAGCCAAAGGCAAAATCTACAAGCAAAGCGCAAATCACCTCCTTCTACACACTCCACATCAGCCAGAAGGAAGAAAACGGAAGACAGAGAGAGGTTTGACTTCTGATGTCACTGACAAGAATGGCGAGCTGATGGACCTATCTATAGACTCTGTGCTCCTTGACCCAGATGTCTCATTTACAGAATTGGCCAGGAAATTTGACCACAAGAATGAGAACTTACTTCAGCACTCTACTGCATGGCAATTCCAAGCAGGAGACCCAGTGCTGCTCTCATGTGATAAGACAATGCCGTCACACTTCAAGGGACCATCAGTACCATCATCATCTCATGAGATGGTTCCATCTTCATCTGCAGAGCCAGTGCCACCCACATTTACAGGAGCAAGCCCTCCTCCCCTTGAGCCATCACCATCCTCAACTACAGTGGCAGCGTCATCTCCATGTTTAGACGCCGATTTACCCCCACCGCCAGACTGGATGCTGTTACCTGACTCAGAACTACCAAGCCATTAATCAGAGCTACCTCCACCCCTTGATTTTGCTTCCTCGTCCTCAAAGATAGAACTACCACCACCTTTAGCCTCCAAGTGTGCCTTTCCCCAGCCAAGTTCCACTTCAGACAGCCCTGCACTAACAGCATCCAGCTCTACTGAAACTGTGTAAGGAAATGCAGAAAGTTCTCTATGTCGCCTAAAAGGAATCGCCAAAAGGTGAAGCCTACTGCTAAGCCACGCAGAGTCCTTGGAGAGCCTTGTAAATGTAAAGCCAACTGGAAAAACTGCAATGATGTAAGTGACGCTGACAGGATGTGTACATTTGACGGGTTCTGGGCTCTTGGATCCTGGGAGGCTAAAAGATTGTTTGTCAGAAACCTGGTTACTGTGATCAAGCATGGTGAACATAAAATGGTCTTCAAATATTTCCTTCAAACTGGTGACAAGAGAACAGACGTTTGCAAAGTGTTGTTTCTCAGCACCCCGGCTGTTGGAGAATGGCCTTTGAGGAACTGGTGCCTAGTACAAACTGCAGTCACTCCTGAAAGAAAGCGTCGAACATGGCATGGCCGTGGAGTGGAACAGAAGCGCTACTGTCAAGAGTTTTTGCAAAAACTCAATAAAATGCCATCGCATTACAGCAGGAAAACGACCACCAAACAATATCTATAGAGACAGTTTCATTCACTCCAGAATGTCTTCAGCGCCTACGCAGAAACCTGCATCACTGATGGTGTGGCACCTTTATCACGACAAGCATTTTCGAAGATATTCAACAGCAGCAGTATCGGCATCTTCCATCCACGAAAAGATCAGTGTGACACTTGTGTCGCTTATGAAAAAGGCGATCTAGAGGAAACTCTGTGGAATGCTCATCGACAAAAGAAGACAGAGGCTCAGGAAGCAAAGGCTCAGAAAAAAACATTTGGCCGAGAATGACCAAGACATTTTAATAATTTCAATGGACCTGCAAGCAGTTCTCCTGTCTCCTGCACCCAGAGCGTCGGCAATGTACCTCAATGATTGTCCTGATTTTACAGAAAGGATTAAATAAAATTTTCAACTAGATAAATTCATCCAATATTATATTTTGTCTATTTGCAGTGTTAAGAAGTTCCTAGTATGAGTTTCTATTGTATCAGTGCTTAAAATAAGCATGTCACCTTTTGCTTTCTTCTCCTTTTCCTGTAGCAAATGTGTTACTGTACTTTGAAAAAAAAATAGAAAAAAACTTTAAAAAAAAAGAAAAAAGCAACCAAAACAAAAAAAAAAACGGGAAAAAAAAATTGCCTCAAATGTCTTTTCTGGGACCAGTGATGATATAATGAGGAAGACTCTGCGGTCAATCTCTGATTCTGAGGTCTGAACCCTATCGACTGATGTATACAATAGGCTAATCACTTTTTGCCACCTGTCAGTCTTGTGCGTCTCGGGGAGTCCTATCACCACCTCCAAGCAACGCATCTCGGGCCCAGCTGGTCACGGAGTCGGCGGACCGAGAAATCTGCCTCGAGGAATCTCTTAAACGCCCTTTGCGAGGTTCGCTTAGAGCAATTAAGCGACAGCAAAACTCGGATCTCTTCAGAATGATAATTATCGTTACTTGTAATGGTACTTGCCATCATATATGTATTTGGCATTACTTAATAGGTATAACATCGGACATTTAGTCTATTTTATTGATTAGGGTTGCCGCCATTCAGTTTTTTGTCTCTCCTGTAAAATTTTCTCAAATTGGGCTACGAGGTTTGCTTAGAGCACCGTCGATAATGATAACACCACCCGTGTCTCAATTACTGCGACTTATTGGCGATATGAGGTGTTCAATTACATTGTTCTTTAACCAGTTGCATAGCTAGGTCTTTGCGTAGTGAGTCTGAGTTTTGAGTTATATATAACAAATATAACAGAATGACAGAACAGAAGTAGATCCTATCAGAAGCGCTTTCCGTCCACCCTTTTTGAATCCTGATGGTTTCTTTGTGAAAATGGAAGAAGTGAGACATAATCCGTTTTACTGACCTTTCGTTGGAAAGAGTTTCCCCCAGTAACAGACCGTGCAGGTCTGGTCTTTCATAATTTACTGACAGGAAGTTTTTAATGCCTACAAACCTCGGCAGTTGGAAATCGTAAAGAGCAGGCCGAACAGGCCGCTGCCCGGGCAAAATTGAAATTAAAATTAATAGATTGAAATTTATCCCTATGATCCCCCATATCACCAACGAAAAATGTATAATTCATTATCAAATAAATATTATAATTATATATTCAAATAATATTATAATACTTTAGAATACAAGTTGCGAGTTGTGAACTGTTGTGAGTTGTGAACTGCACCTCACAGGCTGCGTTACAATTTGCTCTGAGATAGAGAGAGATAGAGAGCGTGAGAGAAAGAGGGTGAGAGAAAGAAAGAGAGTGAGAGAGATGCAAATCGAGAGAACAAGACTTTCTGTAAAGGCAGCGGCTACGTTTACGGCAGATTACACTCATACCCCAATAGAAAAAAAACAAAGAAAGGAAGCGCTGCTGTACAAACGGGAGTAAAGCCCAACAAGGAAAAATGGTGAGTTGTGTTCACAGGCTGCCGTAAACGTAGCCACTGTGTTCTGTAAAGCGCCTGGAGCAAACTCGTTTGGATTAGGCGCTATATAAATGATCTTCATTCATTCATTCACTCATACAAACTATAAAGACAAGGAGGACAACAAACCTTAACCCACTCCAGTTTTCGCCCTTTATGTAACTGTCCCAGAAAATAAAATATATCACGCTGTCAAAGTGTACACGTTTCTCGCATGTTGCACAAGCTATGCTGTCCTCCTACACAAAACAATAGTAAATTAAGTTTTCACAGAAAGTATGTGATTTAGAGGTTCATTGAAGGAATAGTGAAACCTTTATATTTTTAGAGTCACACAAGATGTCTTCTAGAACCTACCTATATGGAATTAGATTGTTGTTACTTGTACGTACGTTAAAGCCTTTTGTGACTCCAGAGCTAAAGAGCTGCCCCGAACTAGCCTTAACAACAGCCTTAGTTAATTATTCTTTCAGATTTTCTTTTTATTTTCCTGCTGTTTTTTAGTTGAAAGGGTAGGGGGGCAGGGTTACGGATTCGATAAGATTTAGGGCTAAGTAGCCTACATATGCCTTTGCATCCCTAGCACAAAACATTTGGGGTACGTACGTACAAGTAACAACAGCCAAGGAATTAATGCACCATATTATCTTTCATGGACTTGCCGACGCTTGACACCAGTTACTGACTAAATCGCGAACACTTAAAGCTTCGAAATTTATATTCAGGTTACAATTATTGATACTCAGATCATACCACGACCATTCGTAATTACCGATACTAAAGTGTCTATTTTTCAAAATATCTATTTTTATTTTCATGTCGTTTGTGCCTGGTGTCGTCTTTCGGCTCTTATACTTTTATATTTTTATTTTCATGTCGTTTGTGCCTGGTGTCGTCTTTCGGCTCTTATACTTTTATATTTTTATTTTCATGTCGTTTGTGCCTGGTGTCGTCTTTCGGCTCTTGTACTTTTATATTTTTATTTTCATGTCGTTTGTGCCTGGTGTCGACTTTCGGCTCTTGTACTTTTATATTTTTATTTTCATGTCGTTTGTGCCTGGTGTCGTCTTTCGGCTCTTGTACTTTTATATTTTTATTTTCATGTCGTTTGTGCCTGGTGTCGTCTTTCGGCTCTTGTACTTTTATATTTTTATTTTCATGTCGTTTGTGCCTGGTGTCGTCTTTCGGCTCTTGTACTTTTATATTTTTATTTTCATGTCGTTTGTGCCTGGTGTCGTCTTTCGGCTCTTGTACTTTTATATTTTTATTTTCATGTCGTTTGTGCCTGGTGTCGTCTTTCGGCTCTTGTACTTTTATATTTTTATTTTCATGTCGTTTGTGCCTGGTGTCGTCTTTCGGCTCTTGTACTTTTATATTTTTATTTTCATGTCGTTTGTGCCTGGTGTCGTCTTTCGGCTCTTGTACTTTTATATTTTTATTTTCATGTCGTTTGTGCCTGGTGTCGTCTTTCGGCTCTTGTACTTTTATATTTTTATTTTCATGTCGTTTGTGCCTGGTGTCGTCTTTCGGCTCTTGTACTTTTATATTTTTATTTTCATGTCGTTTGTGCCTGGTGTCGTCTTTCGGCTCTTGTACTTTTATATTTTTATTTTCATGTCGTTTGTGCCTGGTGTCGTCTTTCGGCTCTTGTACTTTTATATTTTTATTTTCATGTCGTTTGTGCCTGGTGTCGTCTTTCGGCTCTTGTACTTTTATATTTTTATTTTCATGTCGTTTGTGCCTGGTGTCGTCTTTCGGCTCTTGTACTTTTATATTTTTATTTTCATGTCGTTTGTGCCTGGTGTCGTCTTTCGGCTCTTGTACTTTTATATTTTTATTTTCATGTCGTTTGTGCCTGGTGTCGTCTTTCGGCTCTTGTACTTTTATATTTTTATTTTCATGTCGTTTGTGCCTGGTGTCGTCTTTCGGCTCTTGTACTTTTATATTTTTATTTTCATGTCGTTTGTGCCTGGTGTCGTCTTTCGGCTCTTGTACTTTTATATTTTTATTTTCATGTCGTTTGTGCCTGGTGTCGTCTTTCGGCTCTTGTACTTTTATATTTTTATTTTCATGTCGTTTGTGCCTGGTGTCGTCTTTCGGCTCTTGTACTTTTATATTTTTATTTTCATGTCGTTTGTGCCTGGTGTCGTCTTTTGGCTCTTGTACTTTTATATTTTTATTTTCATGTCGTTTGTGCCTGGTGTCGACTTTCGGCTCTTATACTTTTATATTTTTATTTTCATGTCGTTTGTGCCTGGTGTCGACTTTCGGCTCTTGTACTTTTATATTTTTATTTTCATGTCGTTTGTGCCTGGTGTCGACTTTCGGCTCTTGTACTTTTATATTTTTATTTTCATGTCGTTTGTGCATGGTGTCGTCTTTCGGCTCTTGTACTTTTATATTTTTATTTTCATGTCGTTTGTGCCTGGTGTCGTCTTTCGGCTCTTGTACTTTTATATTTTTATTTTCATGTCGTTTGTGCCTGGTGTCGTCTTTCGGCTCTTGTACTTTTATATTTTTATTTTCATGTCGTTTGTGCCTGGTGTCGTCTTTCGGCTCTTGTACTTTTATATTTTTATTTTCATGTCGTTTGTGCATGGTGTCGACTTTCGGCTCTTATACTTTTATATTTTTATTTTCATGTCGTTTGTGCATGGTGTCGACTTTCGGCTCTTATACTTTTATATTTTTATTTTCATGTCGTTTGTGCATGGTGTCGACTTTCGGCTCTTATACTTTTATATTTTTATTTTCATGTCGTTTGTGCATGGTGTCGACTTTCGGCTCTTATACTTTTATATTTTTATTTTCATGTCGTTTGTGCATGGTGTCGACTTTCGGCTCTTGTACTTTTATATTTTGCTGCATCTGAAGAGCGTCCAGATCGGTGTACGTTTTCTTTTTTTTTGTTTTTTAAGGAGCAGCGTGCTTAAAGCTCCAAAGCCTTAGGGGCGCTGTATTTTAAAGAGAGAGAGACAGACAGAGAAGCAGATATACAGAGAGCGGGAGAGAGAGAGGAAGAGAAAAAGAGAGAGGCAGACAGACAGAGAGGAGAGAGGAGAGAAATTGGGAGAGAGAGAGAGAGAGAGAGAGAGAGAGAGAGAGAGAGAGAGAGAGAGTTGTACGCGGACAGGGGTGAGGTTCGAAGCAGGCTTCTCCAGGGCAACCCCGGGAGCCACGGCTTGTTGTGAATATAAATTAATAATTATAAATTCCTTTGAGCTGAAAAAGTAATTCAATGCTGCGAATTCTTTTTCAACTTTATTTAGCTAGATAAAGCAAGTTGCCATTCTAATTTAAATTGTTGGTGGTGAGAGTGAACAGAAACGATAGACGCGAGTTGGAAAGAATGAATGAAGTTGTTAGCAAGTTAACCATTTCAGATTCCTTGTTCAATCTGGATTCGGTCCAGAATTTTACGCTTCCTGACAGTGACAGATCAGACCATTTTACGCATTTGCACTTCAGGTCAAGTCGCCAAGTTTATGTCCTCAAGCCAGAAGTCTGTCAAGTTTTGGCAAATCCGATCATTGACTTGGTCAGAGAGATATCTAGTGCACCCTGTCACCTGAGGATCTAGCACACAGTTGCTGCCCCCGGCCTCAACGTAAAATGTTCTTTCTCGTTCTGTGGTAATCCCTCCTGGCTCACCCGACTGTCTGAAGTCTCTCACTTTCAGCTTTCAGGGTTAATCCCCACTGCAGTAACCATCCACTCATTGTCCAAGCCGACTTCACTCTTCTGAGGCTTCCCTTTGTGTAAGGAAGCATGGCGCCTTGGTTTGTTTTGATAACTTGCCATTGGCCGCGGGGTTCAAGTTTCCACAAAAGGTTTCCTGTATGTTCACACCTTGATTACCCAAGTCCAAGTTTGGAATGCTGGGGATATTTGAGGATATCGACACCGGCCGTGCTTTCTGCGGCCGTTCCGTACAAACTCAAAGTTGTTGTGATTTGACTGCGCAGTTGCTTTTTTCCGAGTGTACTGACCTTTAACCCGGTGAAGACTGAATTTTTGGCCATCAGTTATCATGTCCCGCTGCTGCAGGTCATTCATTTTGTTCACTTAATAATCTTGGAACCAATCTGCCATCCTCTCTTCTGTGGATACATTAGAAGAGTGTTGTTCATCATCAATAAATAATGAAAATACATGACTATACATAAATACAGGACAATAAATAAATAAATAAATAAATAAACAGCTTCTTTACACCTGGGGCATTTTCCGGGAAGAAAAACTTACAAGGTAGAAAAAAAAAAAAGGAAACTGCAACACTACTCCTGGAGTGAGTACATTGTAAAGCACTGTGTCTTTTCATAAACACATAGTCAGTTCGGCTGAGATAATTTCCCCAAGTCAGCTCATTAAGTAAATGAGCCGAAACCACTAGATCTAACTCAAATACTACCTAGAACGTATTATAAGAAACCACAGAAAATATAATTATGGGATCGGAGTAGGGTTTGCAGCAAACTCAAAAAATGACGGAAAGAAACATTTGCTTGTAGCAAAAGCCTCGATTGACGGACGACCTGAGTTCCAAAAATCCAAATCTGGAACTCACAACTTAGTACCCGTATTAGTACGTTTTTTTTTTGTTGTTGTTGTTGTTTTGTTTTGTTCAATTTTGTGATTTGTTCTATTTTTTTTTTGTCCTGTTACATTTTTTTCATTGACGATCAATCGATCGAAATCTGGGTTTGCCTTTCCTTTTTCTCTGCTCTCTACTGTATCGTTTCTGTATTATTTCTTATTTTGTAATTTGTATTTTTGTATTTCTATTTGTATACTACTTTAATCCCATTTGGGAAATTTGCCTTTGTGTCACTGCACCCAGTTACAACTGGAGCAGGCACGTCGTCGCCACAGCGCAGCACCGGTCGGCGTTTTTTTTTTTTTTTGGAGTGGGTGGGGCGGTAGATTGGGGGGGGGGGGGGAGAATGGTAGGGATGAATTTTATTTGATTTTGCCAGGGTAGCGGCCTGTTAGGCCTCCTCTCTACGATTTCCAACTGCCAAGACATTTTTAACGTGCGCAACGTGCACACGGGCCCTCCGAATTTTTTCGTCCTTGTCCGAGAAGACTAGGTACTCTATCCTATGCGAGGCTTTGCTACATACAACTTGTTCTTTTTGTCATGTTTTGAAATTGTCCAGAAAATATCAGAGGACAAAATAATATTATAATATTCATAGCCATTTAGCAGGAGACAGAAATCATTCTCATAGCCTGTAACAAAGTTCATAGCCCTCTTTGACCTTTGCACTCAGTACTTGGCGAAGTCCAGTCCAGAGTTTGGTTGACAAAAAAGGGGACAAGAGAGTAATTAAATGTTAGGTCTTGCGCGCTGTGCAGGACACACACAAAATATTTGCTAGTATGTTTTAGCGTTAACTTCCCCACTGAGTGTGATGCCCGTCAGAGAGCGCCGCTGGGTTCCCGTCAATAGAGTGTACCCACTGCATCAAACAGTGGCCATTGACCTGAACCGCGGTGGTTCTACAGTCTGATTGACAGCGTGCCTTAGTTGTCAGTGCCTTCTGCTTGAAGTCCCGCTGTGGACAAAAGTGTTATCTATCTATCTATCTGTCTACTATCTATCTATCTATCTATCTATCTATCTATCTATCTATCTATCTATCTATCTATCTATCTATCTATCTATCTATCTATCTATCTATCTATCTATCTATCTATACCTCCCATGTAAGGATAATTCTGTCCGTCTGTTCGTCTTGTTGCAAATCAAACGCCAATACAAAAACAGGTTATTTTCTTTCTAAAACAATTTAAAGACGCAAATACACTGTTTATCCCTGAGTTAATGCTGTTGAGATGAGCACTTCTGCAGTTGCGCAAATCCTAGTGAACAAACCCGGAGCCAACTCAAGAACCGACCGCCCCTATCATCTGAGAAAAAAAATTACATACTTGCACAGTGGGAGCCATTGCGGAACCTCAAACAGGTTTTCAACGAAGAGGCTAAGCTCTTGTTCAGATTCCGCCTGGCTGCAAAGTAACAAGACACTAAGTTGTCGTTTTCAACAAAACCGCACATTACTTCAAACATGGCTGTGGCTTTAAATCGTCAGTTCTGTTTTCCTAGCGGCGAACAATGATTCCACAACACAACTATCTGGTTCAGAAGAAGTCAGAATTTCAGAATATTCCTTAGCTTCTCTGTCTCATACGTCTTAAGCTGGGTTTTCATGTGTACGGAAACGTCAAAAATCCTTAAAGTACTGAAATGGAAAGAATATTTCAATGTACGAAAATGCCTTTTCCGCACACATGAAAACAATCTTTGTTTTAACTAATCGATGGATTCTTGATGTTTCCATTTCAGTACTTATGAAAATCCAGCTTTTGTCTATGGACATTATCTTTTCGGGACAAAAAAAAAATATGCAATACGACAAGAGAGCTATCATTAGCACTTGTGGGATGACCCCTGAACAAGAATGCTGAAACACGAGTTTCTAATCCTTTAAATCTCTTTGTATATATCCTTTTAGATACCAGCGGTGAGTAAGGGAAAGGCTATGGACATGCATATAAATATTATTGTTTACCGGTTTAATGTGAAAGTGGAGATGAGGAGAATGACCTACCATTTCGGTGAATTTAGCAAGTGATAACTTCTGTGCCTAATGTAAATAACTTGTTTTCGGGGTGAAGACCTAATGAGTTTTCAAGCACGCTAGAATCCGAAGGACAAACTCATACAATAATATCTCTCTGGGGTTCATTATCATTCATTCATTAAAAAAAAAATATATTGTGCTTCCTCCGCCTTCCCTCCTAGCTTGTAACTTGTAACTCTCTCTCTCTCCCTCCCCCCATCTCTGTGTTCCTCTCTCTCCTCTTTCTCTCTGAACACTCTCTTCCCTGTTTCTCCTCTTTCTCTCTGAACACTCTCTTCCCTGTCTCTCCTCTTTCTCTCTGAACACTCTCTTCCCTGTCTCTCCTCTTTCTCTCTGAACACTCTCTTCCCTGTCTCTCCTCTTTCTCTCTGAACACTCTCTTCCCTGTCTCTCCTCTTTCTTTCTGAACACTCTCTTCCCTGTCTCTCCTCTTTCTCTCTGAACACTCTCTTCCCTGTCTCTCCTCTTTCTCTCTGAACACTCTCTTCCCTGTCTCTCCTCTTTCTCTCTGAACACTCTCTTCCCTGTCTCTCCTCTTTCTCTCTGAACACTCTCTTCCCTGTCTCTCCTCTTTCCCCTCTGTCCCTCCCGTCTAACTGTCTGTCTTTCTGTCTGAGTGTCTCTTCCCGTCTCTCTCTCTATCTCTGTGCTGTGTCCTCACGTTTATGAAGGGTGCTTGCCACGTTCTCCTTCTACGTTCTACTAGCCGTGAAAAATCTGACATGAAGCCCCCCCCCTCCCCCCCCTCCACCCACCCACCAGTTTATCAATGAAAGCCGTCAACACTTTTATCTAATTGACTTGGTGAGTTGACAGCTTGGTAAAACGAAAATGAGATCAAGCAAAGTTCATTAACCTTGCTCATTCTGATAGCAGTAAATACGCAAAATCTCCAGTTTTGAACTATTCTTAATTATTCTTAACTTTGTGTTTACTGATTTTCTCCATTTTTTCACGTCGGTCAATCTAGATTGGTCATGTCTCTGTTTATCTCAACGCCCATCCGTCTGACAGACTGTCAGTGGCGCACCTACATTTTTGGGAGCCCGAGGCTTGAATTGTTATGGGGGCCCTTCTCAACACGCAACACTAGGGCAACATCCAAAATTAACTCATCAAAAAAAAAGTTTCTTCAGAGCTCCTCTGGCCCTGTATCTTAAAGCTTTGTTAGTTCCATCGTGGATCTGACATTGGAGACTGTCTAGTTGGACTGTGGAGTTAAAAACCGGACCTCGCACACTACTGAGATTGAAACAAGTCAGTATCGCTAATTCATTCAAAGAGAATTCAATTCTGACCAGAACTGACGCCAAACAACAGACTAACTTGACTCAGTGGGCTGCGAGCCTGAGGAATGACTTGTCTTCAACAAAACACAAACACAAAAAAGTTTCAAGGTGAGTCCACAAACAAGTTCCACCGCGGACAACGGCGTAAGCACACCCCTTCATTCACCCATTCCTCCTTCTACCCATCCATTCATTCATCGCGTTATCTTCCCAGCCGTATGTTCTCTCATTCTCAGCTGCAAACATGTTCTAACGTCTTGTAAACATCCCCTGTAACCGGACGGAAAAACAGGGATGCTCTGACGTCATACTGAAGCCATAAAAAAGGAGAAATGGAACATGAAATGTGAAACGAACCAAGGCTGGACTGGGAACGTGTTAAACAACAGCTGACGAGGGTATAAATGTTTATTGCTGTGGAAAAACAGATTAAAATCCGGTTACATTTTTGTTTGTTTGTTGATGGAACGGTCTTGGCTATAGCGGAAAGGCGCAATTAAATTTATTTGTGATATTCTTGAAGCAATAACTCCTCTGTTTTTGTTTTTTTTTGGTAAGAATACAAACATAATAATAATTCCCTTTTACAGGTCAAAACAGTGGCAAAGAGAAAAACTTGCATATTGTAAAGCCTAGCTTAAGAAATCATATTACAGAAGCGATATAATAATAAACCGCAAAGAAAAGGGAAAGACAAAACGAACTTTCGGTCAAAGGACCTTCTTCCATGCAAGCAACTGGAACAGTATGAACAGAATAATTAAACAAAGAAAGAACGTGGAAAATTCACAAAAAGGCCGATACTTGTCTTATTATCTGTGCTTTGTTAAGTAACATTGTCACATTCCCCATTACAATTTGTTGTGGGTTTTAATTCCAGATATCACATATTTGAGCAGCCGGATTCTTCTGATTGCTGATGTAAACTATCCTAAACAGTGGTTTATCAAATTTAGAGACAAACCTGTACGGACTCGTATGTTTTTACACTGGCATGGTATTTTGGGCGGTTTGCTGCATTTAATTTTGCACATCTTTGTGTTTACGATTAGGTATTTAAGCAGGTAAGAGATCTTTGCAGGGGGGCATGATTATTAAGTTGACATTCAGAATTTCAGAGTAGTTGAGAGAGAGAGAGAGAGAGAGAGAGAGAGAGAGGGGGGGTGGGAGGAGGGAGAAAGAGATAGAGACAGAAAGAGAAAGAGACAGAAAGAGGGGGAGAGAAAGAAATAGAGACAGAAAAAGAGAGATAGAGAGAGAGAAAGGGGAGGAGAGAGAGAAAAAGAGAGGGGGGGGGGGGGGGGGAGCTTGTGCATGTAATTACGGGTTCAAAAGATACATCGACTTTTAACTGACTATGTAAAAATATTTTTGATAAAAAATGTGAGGGGGTCCAGGAAAAAATACATAAAATAAATAATGTACCCACCTGTCTCTGTCAGGCGAAGTATCTTAAGCAACATGAATACTAGCACTTTCAGTGGACAAGAAGAACCTCACACAGAAAGAGTTTAGAACAGAATAATCTATTTCATTATGATGACAACGTTGAAAGAACGGAAGTTAAAAAAAAAATTGTAAAAAAATGGAGATGCCGGGGATCGAACCCGGCGCCTTTCACATGCAAAGCGAACGCTCTACCACTGAGCCACATCCCCTGTTAAAGCTTGCCAGAGAAATAAGGAGGTTACTAAGGTGTCGAAAAATTTCCGGTGACCCATTTCAGAGCTGTGACTAGAGAATGCCTATTACATCGATTTTTGCTTGTTGGCAGTTAACCAAACTGATAACTGGTTCGGCTAATGCAGTTTCATACGTGGATGTAGATGTTTTTATGACAGCCACGAAATATGAAAACATAAACACCAAACGAACAAAGGAATACAGACCATCACAACAAAGCATCAATAGAATAGATCTAAGAGTCTAAGGCAACGATTCGTTTTCCATTAGCTAACAAAATTTTCACGAAACTAAATTCCGGCTGTACAATAAAAAGAAAAAAAAAAACAAAGTGAGAGAAAAATAGAACATTGATGGCTGTGTGGAAATGTTTTCCCGGGTTGCCAGAAAAATCTACAGCCACTTTAATCTTCAGCCCGTTTTTCGGCCAGGTATTTCATTAATTTGTTTATTAATCTTATCTAGATCTAGTATAATAAAAAAGGCTCAACCATAATTTTAAAGAAAACCTACAGCCGCTCATATAGCTGGAATTTGCATGAAATTTTGAATGTGCCGTCTTTTCGGCCTGCAGAAGGTTGTTTTTTTTAGATATGGAGACTTGAAATGGTGAAGAAATATTTATCTGTTTGAATTTTGATGTTCATTCCGCCCTCTGATCCTTCATTTTCACGAGGAACACATAAGCCCATGACATCATCACTTACTGAAAATTCCCGGTGCGCATCACTGTACATTGCGTTCTGTCGTGTCTATCTAGCTGACTTTTGTGGGTAACCCTAGGCATATCTGCATCAATGACACTTTTTGTGCTCATCCCTTTCAGTCTGAGATGGTGTCTTTTCTTTTTTTTTGTTTTGCTATTGGAAGAATGGGATAGGTCCTAGCAGTTCAGTAATTTTCTGTATTATTATATCACAATAACACTTTGTAACATTCTAATATTATTCAAAATCCAGTTTACGGATTTATAAAATGAAGTGTATTGTTTCTCTCTATCTGCGTTATAACTTTGTATTAAAAATTTCATTTTTGAACATCCCAAAAATGGACATTTAACAAAGAATAAAGCAGGGGGCAACGTGTTTTATGTTTTTTCGACTCCTGCCGAATTTTCGGTTTTTGGTGTGCACGTTTTTCCTCCATAAAACGACAGTCTGAAGTAGAGAACACACCAGGCTCAGGGGATAAAAATTGATCCTTCTTTGGCACGAATTTTGTTTAAAAATCTTATTTTCGGCTCATGTGCCTCACTGAAGCCCAGTGATAATCGCAGTCACATTTCTATGATATTTGTCACTGTGGTACAGGGGCCGACAAGATTAGAAACA
>OZ007571.1:20483503-20553876 GCA_963931925.1 Onchidella celtica
GATTCCTTTAGAACATTTCTTGCTTATCTGACCATATGCCAGTAGTCAGTTCTTTTCAGAAGTACAATAAGGCAATTCATTTCGTGCATTTTGCTGATATGTTACTTATAAAGCAGACGCTTTCCCCCAAAACCTGTGAGCTAATTTACACAGTCATGCTAGATGTCTGTCGTTTTCGTCATACTTAAGTCCTTCCTCATCTCTTCTGGTATATTTTTACTTCCTATTGAGGCTGAAAGACAAACCGTTCAACTTCTCGTGTGTTACAGTCTCCACCAGATGTGAAAAACAGAATTACAACGTCATGACTCCGGCTACAGACAGTCCACGAATCAAATAATGAAATGCACAGATTTAACAAGGACACCTCCCTCCCCTCTCAACCAGCACAGATATTTTGCCAGTATCAATTAATCAATGAATCAAACTTTCTTTTGAATGTATAGAAAAGAAATGAAAATAAACTGTATTTTTCTAGTAGTAATTCAAATTCAATAAAATAATTAGAGAAGCATAAACATGCACATGTGTTTATATCAACAAATCAGTCAGTTTTGCTATCTGGCATTGCAGTGACACGATGTAATGTGATTTTAAAAGAACAGCAGTATAGCAGCCTTATCATTAGATCTCAATCTGTTAGATCAACCGCATACAGGACCAGCAAGTACTTGAAAATTGTCATCTCGCACTAAAGCTAATATTTCCATTGACCTCTTCCTGCTACGGTCCTGTTTTCTTAAAGCCGTATTTAAGGGGGAAAAAGCATTAATTAAAAACGAAAGTCAAACATATATACTATATAGACTCTAATAATATATAAAAAAAAAATAAATTAAAAAAATTTTCCGGACAGAAAATCCCCATTCTCTGTGTGAAAAATAATTCAAGGGAAGTAACCTTCCAAGAGTTAGCTTCAGGGGAGACTACCTAATGAATTTTAAGTTGCTTTCTATGATTCTCTGCATAGTTCCCCTTTGTATACCATTTTTAATAATGTTTTCCATCAGTCTTCCTGTATCACCCCCCCCCCTCCCCCCAATACCCCTTTTCCGCTTTTTATATAATTGTGTTATTGCACTCTTTGAAGGACACCAAGCGTAGCACAATGTCTAGATTTCCCCTTGCCCAGCCCTTATCAGGAGCCTGGATGGGGCGAACTAGGAATACAAACATTTTGTAGCAAACAGTCACTGACACTGACATTAAATACGGACTTGCACAGGGATATAATAAAGTCATTACTAAATAATATACTGGCATAATTATTTCATTTACGCCATTAAAATTGACATGTTCAACACCATGCACTGTTCCACCGCCATTTTGAGTAAAAGTAATTTTCTAAAAATCAGAAAGCTCAGTATTGGTGAGGCCAGGTGAAACCAATCCACTAAGTGATTTGTTTTTCTTGTTCAAAATACCTTTCCTCTCCCATCCAGGGGTACATTATTAACACTTCAGTGTAACACGATTCATTACGAATATGATGGGGATATTTCTGGTTCCGGGGACAATATAATATGTTGCAATATATTTGCAGCATCATCACAGTGGATTTTTGGATATAGCAGATATTTTTAAAAATGTTCCAAAAAATAGAACAATGGATAACCAGAATCAGAAGACATGATTCGAGAACTCTGGGTTAATGTGAAGGGTGGAATCTCCAGAATTATAATGGCACCCAAATTTATCTTTTTTTTTTTTTTCCTCACTCCTGAGTTTATCTTGACTAGGGCAACAACTTGCGATGGTTTGTACAGGTTCTATTTTCCCCCTCTGATTATAGAGGTAAGGCTGCAACTGTTTTTAACGCTGCAGTAAGATATAAACAGTAAAAGAGAAACAACAAAAAAATGCAATGCCAAGTCATGTTTAAAACTGTTTATTTTGTTATGGCATGTTGAAAGGATGATGAAAAGAAACAAAACATAGCCAATCGAAATGAGATATCTGGCAATTTTCACTTAAACACAAAAAACGCGGGTATGTAAAAATCAACTGAGGCAACTCATGGTGGAAAATGCAACAGTAACATCGACAATAAAAAAATTTAAAACATTAATAACAAGATCAGCGACAAATCAAATAAACTGCAGTTGCTATGGCAACACAAGGACCAAATGGGTACAAATTCAAAACAATGTGCATTTCTATAAGAGCATAGAACTGAGCCAGGTCTGTTCACCTCGGTGACATAAAACATTCTAGTTTGCCAAACGTAGATATTTACTGAGACCACACCTCCACAACAGTTGACAAACATTACCAGTGTCTCAGGTGTGAAACACGTCGAGGCTGGTATAGTAGGCGCCAGACTGGTGACTCGCCGTCCATAAATTATGCACCACACTAATACGGTACTCTCTGTATGTATCCCACAACTCACATGTAGGCAATGAGTAATGTTCTTTTTTTGTGTGTGATACTCTTTTTATGGGCGACCAGTCACCAGTTTGGCGCTTACACAAACCTTGAGAGATTGTTCTCATTACAGTTGTCTGTTGCTGAGCGTGACAGAATACGTCAATCTTGAGCTCACAAGCCAGGCAATGGAATTGTCCCTTTTAGGAGACGTACTACATCCATAATTTTGTGAAGTTAATAAATTTAAAACAATAACAACAAGAACAAACAACAACAACAACAACAACTACAACAAAACAACAAATGAAACCTTCTGCCCTCACAACTGTCTAGATTTCAATTCCAAGACGAGCACTTAATAAAGGTTGGATAAACACTGAAAACAGTACAACAATAAAAGATATGTGGCCGAGCGTAACGTTCGAAATCCAGATCGCAACGCACTAAAACTCGCAATAAAACTATCACGTTACGAGCTACATTCCAAAATGTTTCACAGAACTACAAGCTGTCTAATAACAAGGGTGGTCAAAGTTTTATAAAATAAATGTTATACTGATAACATCAATGGTACGCCCGTTTACAGTACAACAATTAAAAAATAAACAGTAACAACAGAATGAACAAGAAAGGAACTTTCAGCCAATATATTTAACAGTAAAGTTACTCCAAGTTGACATTCCTTAACCCTCTAGCGCCTAGGGTACCATATTTGAATCAGGTCACCTAGAGTCAAAAATGCTCTATCTTTGATAATGATATATTTACTCTTCCTATTTTATTAACAAATAATTTTTTTCAATAAATATTTATAAATTTGCAAATAATCTGACTATATAAAATCAGAACAGCATAATTATTGTTTCAGAAGTTTTGGAATTGGCAATTGTCGTCTAAGCACTAGAGGGTTAAATACCTTCCAAAGTCTGAGGTTGCCCTATCTGTTACATGCATTATACTTCTCTAACTTAAGTAAATGCATTAGTCAAATAATAACAATCGTTTATTTATCTTCCAAAACAGCAGCGTGAAAAAAGGTACACAGAAAACACTGAGCCGCACTGGAATAATCAGTATTGATAGAACATGAAAATGACCGGAGGCGATCCAAATCTTGCAATGCAGATCGGATGCTTCTCTACTTTAGAAATATACCTTTGGTCAGGCATAAAATGAGTTCATTTTTACCTCCAATGTCCAGTACAAGATTTAGATCATCTATGGAAGACACTCATAACTCGGGAACTACGAGGCCATACTTATCCAAAGTCAAAATTTGACAAGAGAAAAAGTTATATGTAGCATAGCCTCGCGTAAAAAATAAGACCCAAACGATACAATGAAGCGCAAACAAAAAGAGAAGACAGAAAATGGCCGATATTTTGGCAACAGCCTTTTTCAAGGAAACAAAAAGAAAAAACAACAATAGATTAAAAAAAAAAAGTAAAATTGAACAGATAAAACAATCGAACCATAAAAGATTTGAATATGAAATATGGAGAATCTAAATAGAATAATTATGTAGATGTGTCTCATACTTACTCAAAACTTGTCGTGTAGGCTGGTCTCAACATTTCTTCCTTTCTTTCTTCTTCATGTTTTGTCTACCATACGTTTTGATCAACTATGGCGATTTTGTCAATTTTAAATTCCTTGACTTGTTTAATTTTCGTTTCTTCCTGTATCATTTTTATTATTTTTTTTTTTGCCTGAAGAAAAGCTCGTTTTGTATTTTCTTACCTTTGTGTTATTATTGAATCGTTTCAGCATTATTTCTTACTTGCGGTTTTGCAACATGAACCTTTTCCTTTTTGCCATGTTTGACTTGGCTACAAACCTTGCTAGACCCCATTGATTTTCTGTTTTTGTTTTTTAAAAAAATATTATTCTTATATTTTGTCACAGCTTAATCTAGTATATGAAATGATGTTTAATTTCATGTTTCGTTTTGGAAGCCATCTCTGGGGTGTTCCACATATTTCAGCTTTTCCATTGTCCAGGACCAAGGCACACGCTAGAAAAATGCCGACCATTTACTTCAAATTATTGTTTCAATTTATTGTTATCGTAGTGCTATAGAGGAATAGTTAGAGGCCAAATCTTGCACAAAGAGAGCAGGAAAAGCAAAAAGCACGTATAGGTTTAGGTTTCACTGAGATGTTCATTCCCAACAGGTACGACCCAGTTTGTCTCCGAGTTGCAAGTGTCCGGTGATATCACAATGTAGATGAACGTTTTAGGGTAAAAGCACTTGATATTTAAACAATGCTTGAGAGTGAAAGACAGATAAGTGCAATAAAAATACAAATGACACAGCATCATACAATCTGCTATACCTTTACATAGAATGTCTTTACACTGCCAAAAAGCTAATACCGTTTTCACTTCTCATTCTTTCTTTTAGTCACCGCTCTTCCTCTCTCTCTCTCTCTCTCTGTCTGTCTGCCCCCCCTGCCCCCTCTCTCTCTCCCCCTCTCTCTCTCTCTGCGCTCAGTTCCCAGCTCTCTTTTGCCAGAAGTATTGTTAAATGCATTTTCCATTCACATTTTACGTGCTGTTTTGTGTATGGAACGAGGGACAGGACTGGGGACGATGGCAAATTGCGACTCACACCTTTTCTGCACGCGACCAATGCAGAACACTCCAGACATAACTGAAGCAATTTTCGACGCATTTTTCATCTCCCTCACTTCCTTAACCCCCACCCTCTCTCTCTGTCTCTGTCTGTCTGTCTGTCCGTCTCTCCCCCCCCCCCTCTGTCTCTCTCTCTTAGAGCCCAGACTGAGTGGGTTGAGTTTTGTTTCACTTTCTGCCAGACTTCCACTTTCGTCTCGATCCACTTTTCATCGCCTTTGGGGAAAACTAGCGAAAGGGAGCCCAAAGTGCAAGAAAACCGAAGCCACTGTGTCTGGCCTCTTATTCCAAAAAAACATTATCTATGTTCCTGAAAATTTCTACTTATCACGTTTATCAGTTAACATAATAAAGCTTTAATGGCACTCAATCAATAAGTACGTAAACCAGCCATAGTGCTCACCATATCATTTACACGTCAATACTCAGGTTTCACGTATGTTGAATATAAAAATCACTGATGGAAATTATATTCAAGGGAGCCAACAAGGGTTTAACACAGCATTCGTTTGCCTTCTCCTCAGTTATAGGACTTGACTCGTCTTGCGGGCTGCCTGTAGAAATGAGAGATAAAAAAAGACATAAATAATATCAGCGATATCATAATGGTATGCTGTGTCTCGGATAGTACATTTGTACCGGAATTCTAGCAGAAAGCTGACATCAAAGAGGTGACAGTTTACATACAATGCAACAACATTATGGCACTCAGGATTTTTTCTTGGTTTGTGGGAGGAGGATCAAGACTACTGCTTTGTAAAAAGAAAAAAATCTAAGGGTTTTGGTGGTTTTATCTGTAGAGTTTCCACTTGAGAATGTAGTGTGTGTTCTGAGGTATCCGCGAGTAACCTCTGCAATAAAATCAAGCAAACTCGTTACTGCTAGAATAGCAGGAAGAAATGCTTAGGGCACCGGAGCCTTATAAGGACCTCTAGACTACTCGACAAGAATGATGTATAAGTTCTTTAGGTGAGTATCAAATTTAACTATAAAATGATCTGACCTAAACCTGTTGTTTTCCTTTTTCTTTGTTTCTTATTTTTTTTATTTTTTTATTATTTTTACAATTATGGCCAGTCAGGACAATTATAATAATGACCAGGTACACTTACTTTTTATGAGCAGGATCAAGTTCTGGGGCAAATTCCGACTGTGATTCTTTCTTCAAGTACCATTTAGGTTTATTTCCTAGATCTTTGCTATTCCTGGCCGGGGACTCTGAAGAAAAGATACCAGAGGATCTCTCATCGTCGGACTCCTCTCTCAGTAGGAAGGACCCGCTGTCTGCAGAACTACGGTGGTTGGAGTATTGTCTGTAAGGTTTTGAGGCGGGCCTGCTCTGCTCTTGTCTGCGTGAAGGTGGCACATTGGAATACGGAAGTTTTAACTTTTGCACCTGCGTATTTTCGCTGTCAGAGGATGTGTCTCCAGAATCTGCAGTGTCTCCAGATTTGCCAGGACGAGCGTTATTCCTCAGAAGGGCATTGTGGCCGGAGGTAGCAGGATTGGCGGACCAGGCCTGGCCATAGGAAGGAGCGAAAAGTGGAGATTTCTCAGGGGTTCGTACTCCCGGGGTCCCTGTGTCAGACAGACATAGTGATTCTGTTGGCACGCTGGAAAATCCTCCGTCGTCAGTGGTAGTGGTGTCTTTCCTTGTCATGAACGTGGGGATGTTGTCGTCAAATACATCATCAGATTCTCTGCTGTCATTCAGAAAGACTTCATTGTGATCAGGATTATGTTGCTGTGCAGACGTTCCGTGCTCGACCGGACCTTGGTGTTTATCAAAAGACGTATTATGGTGCTGACTTTCAAATGACGTGCTATGGCGAGAGCCTGGACGACCTTTTGTACTAGAACTTTTGCTGCTGGATGACTTGGAGATATTCCTGGGTTTGTGCATGTGCTGGGACAGGCGAGAATCGTGCGAACGCCCGTGGAGAGAGCTGCTCCGCCCAGCTGAAGACATGTTGGAAAACAATTCCTTGCCTGTTTTCTTTCCTGCAGAATCCGACTTGGACATGGAAGGACTGCAGTCAGCGTGTGCAGAATGGACGTCTTTGTGTACAGCTGAACCTTTAGCATGGGATGAATGCTTAGGACAGGTTTGCCCACTTTTGTTCCCTATAACAGTGTCTTTGTCCGTAGACTCATTAGATTTTTCTGTTGTATGGTCTTTTTCACTTCCGCCGTTCTTACATATATGAGAACTGTGGACGCCGTTCTCTTTCCTAAAGACGATTTGACCATTTCCAATATGAATTTCCTTTTGTTTCCCTTCACTTACATTTGAATTGTTGGGGCACTTAGGATGTTCTTGACAAACCTTCTTGTCCTTTTTCTCTCTGGTTGGTTTAGCTAGTTTCTCTAGGGTGTATCGCTCTCTCAGACATTCAGCACATCCAGCCATTGCTGGGTTATTACAGTAGACACAATCGGTGACGCTGCCCATGCTGTAACTGTGAGAGACCCGGCCACCAAATGACTGGGCTTTGTCCACATCTGGCATAGGGATGTCCAGATCTCTCCGACCAGTGTTCACCATCATGACATCAGGAAGGGACATTGCTGCCGGGATGGCTTGCTGCAGAGACTTTCTTACGCTGTGACAAACAGACAAAAACAGTGTAAAAATAAATTGATACAGGACATTTGTTGGCACTCACAGAACAGCAAGGATAACTATAGTCAATAGATTAAAAGTTAAAATTTAACATTCAATGTCGCACTGACACAAAAAAATCCCTTGATAGGAAAAGCATTATTCATTTTTCATACATCAATAAAAATGGATTGCGGTGTACCGCTGTCCATTACATTTCTCAGAAGCCACTACAGAGAAAAAAAAAAGATGAAAATACTAATACTAACAATGTTCTCTGTTAATTTCTCGGTGAACAGATAAAAAGTTGATAGCGACATATTAATATCAGCATTTGCTTGAGCTCCTGCATGTTTCAGCACTGTCTTGGTGATCTTTAACATCTTATTGGCCGAAGAACTCGGTTTAAAAAATCCCATATGGACAAAGGGTTTTATTTCCATTTATTTCCATTCCATTTACATAAATCACACTGAGCAAATTTCACATGGGGCAACATTATCTGGCACCAAGCAGTATAATTATTGCCAATGGATATAATGATGCACGACAACAAGAAAATCTTAGGAAATCCCAGAAAGCTGTCCGCCCATGGCCCCTGACCACAGCTGACGGTCATTCAGCACTCCCCCCCTCCACCCACTGGCAGTACAGACCTGTCTGAGAGCGAGTCGTTGATGTCTCCACCCACAAAGTTGTTTCTGTGGCACAGCTGGTTTCTCACATGGACGTATTGGTGACGCCTTCCCACTGGGGCAGGGCTGTACAGACAAAACAGTCAGGACAGTAGAAAGTTTTGCATGTTAACCACTCGGCAACATTTGCATGAGAACACTTTGATACCGCGAGCATAAGATTCATTCAGCATTTCAGGCTACTAATTATTGATAGGAAAACATGTTGCTTTACTGAAAAGGCAACAAACTAAATTATCATTATTTTAAAAAAAATTTCCCAGCGTCCTCAAAATCACCTTGTTTGCATTATTTTCTGAAATAAAGGATAATTTTTGTACAATAATATTGATGGCTAAAATAAATGTGTTATATGATCAAAGTCGGCACAAAAATTCCAGTGTTTTCAAAGTGTGACATTTCACAACAATGCATTTAAAGTCTAAAGTGACAACCGAACGCTGGTAAACAGTACATTTTTATGCATTGTTACTAGGAGTCGGATAAGAAGAGTAGGGCTGTACCCTTTCTTTTGCCTATTCAAAAACAGTGTTGCATATCAAATAATGTCATCTTGAATGGTTTTTTTTTTTTTTTTAACAAACTCCATTCTGTCAAAACACGCCAAAACAAGGATATCTAAGTCAGTGACATGAGATACGAGTATATGGCATGAGATCGTTCAGACAGTTCACTATATGGAACTCAGTAACATTAATCCTCTGGCCATTAACCTTGGTTATCTCTGCATATTGCGGATGTTTCCTCTAGAGACCTTCTGGACAAGGGTCCAAAAAAAAACAACAAGGGATTAACATGCTGTAAAAATTGTTGAGGTTTGCCATGAAAAATGGAGAGAGTTGTTCAGCACGGCGGAAGATATTAAGCGGTGCTATCCGAGAGCTGATTATCTACACTGTCACAATGTTCATGTAGAGCCAAAGCTATGTGCAGAGGGGCTCTCATACTTTTATGTTTTCACGACATACAATGGGTGAAAAGGAGAAAGAAAGAGAAGGTGATGGTAGTGGTTCTGTTTGAAAATACTTAAAGCGGTGGCAACAGAAATATTTTATAGAGCTGAAACGGGACGTGTCTTCCTTTTTCTTTCTTTTTCTAAAGCAAAACCTTCCACTGTTAGAAACTATCTGAGATGACTTAATTTATTTGTAATTACTGCCAGTGGCACCGTGTTTAATATTTAACTATGATAATGCAACTACTCATAAAAGGATATTACGGTCACTGAAGAAGATAAAATAAAAATAGGCGTGTGTTTACATCGCACAACCACAGCCGAAAACAGTATAACTCTTCAAGATTGGCGTGGGTCACCAGTTTATAATCTCCCTTGGGGATACCTTGGAAGCCAGACCAGTAACTGACCAATTTGTTCAGGATTTGCGGGCCAGCAGGGAGATGGCATTAAGAACCTGGGCGCTATGAACCTGACCTGTTGGACGCTCCAGGGGATTTACTTACAGCTTCATCTTTCTTACTTTCACAGTTTCTATCAACTGATTGAGGGAAAGTGGGGTAGACCTGGCTGCTAGCATAATGCATAAGCTTAATAAGTACGGGGACTGTTTATACATGTGAGACTGACAGGTTTTGTCGTGGTGAAATAGAAATTACTTTTTGTTACTCAATTCGGCAAATTTCTATCAACTTAAAGATTCTGCCACAATGATCTGACGTTGTTGCATCAGCAAACATCATAATGTTACATGACGAGATCCCTGTCATTATCAAAACTATATTTTCCTAACCGCCCAGCCTCAGTAACAATGCTGATCGAGATGATCTGATAAAGCCTACCACGGTATTCACACAAAAAAATGAAAAACCTTCTGCAAGATGAATCACATCCTACGGTTTACTTTAACAGTTAGTGATCTCACACATTCAAATTCAGTTACTTATTTGAAGATTTCCAGCTACAGCCTAGGTACATCTATGATACGAAATGCAAGTAGGTACATGATGCCGATAACGTTAGGTTAGATCGATACTCCATCCTACAAATCATCCGAGATGGAAGCAGCTAAAAAAGTATTGTAACTACGATCATTGTGGTTTTGAAAAAAAAAAAAATGAATTAAAAATTGAACAAAAAAAAAAAAAAGAAAAACTATCCTGGTTCAGGTGATGGATGGCAGAGACGGCATTCTATTAGAACACTTAGAAATTATATATTTCAGTAACTTGCAACCTTTGGCATGACTAACTGACCAAACTATACACTTTTCAGGCCTTAAATTTGGCAGGAAGGTGGCAATTGAGATAAGGAAGATGATGGCTATAATTAAAAGTTGTTTACTTCAAACATGTATTTTAAAAAAAATAACAATGTTTATTGCTATGTAACATCTGTATTTTTGCATGTTTGTTTCGTAATATAATATAGTACCGTGCATGTCATAAAAAGTAACCGGATCAGGAGTTCAGTTTGGTGCGTAGTGTTCTGGTGCGCCGGAGTTCTGAAGCAAAACTGTAGTTTATTACTTTTATTATATGAGAGAGAGAGAAGGGGTGGGGGGGGGGGGGGGAGGGGAACACATGATTGTTTATTCCGGGCAATGCCCGGTCGGTCATCTAGTTTTCATATAAAATCAAAATTTCTTGAAGGCTTACTTTGGATGGGATTTCTTCCTCCGGAGATACTTTCTCCACCGACAGCAATATTTCTTGACTCTGATGATGAGGGCACGCCTCAAAATCACATATAGCCATGGGTTGAGGGTTTGGTTGAGGCTGGCCAGCCGGACAGCTATCAGGCCTAAGACGTGGCCAGTTTGACCCTTGGTCGCCAGAGTTATGACAATGTAGATCTGTGGATGAGAGAGCAGAATTATGACACTATAGATATGTGGATAAGAGGCCGAGTTATGCTAATTATGCAGAGGTGTGTACAATAAGAGGACAGAGTTATGCAAATTATGTAGATGTGTGTATGGGAGGGCAGAGTTATGCCAATTATGTAGATGTGTGTACAAGAGGGTAGAGTTATGCTAAT
Source organism: Onchidella celtica (assembly GCA_963931925.1). Taxonomy (NCBI): domain Eukaryota; kingdom Metazoa; phylum Mollusca; class Gastropoda; order Systellommatophora; family Onchidiidae; genus Onchidella; species Onchidella celtica. The sequence goes on from OZ007571.1 coordinate 20,494,800, forward strand.
TATGTAGATGTGTGTATGAGAAGGCAGAGTTATGCCAATTATGTAGATGTGTGTACAAGAGGGTAGAGTTATGCTAATTATGTAGATGTGTGTATGAGAAGGCAGAGTTATGCCAATTATGTAGATGTGTGTACAAGAGGGTAGAGTTATGCTAATTATGTAGATGTGTGTATGAGAAGGCAGAGTTATGCCAATTATGTAGATGTGTGTACAAGAGGGTAGAGTTATGCTAATTATGTAGATGTGTGTATGGGAGGGCAGAGTTATGCCAATTATGTAGAGGTGTGTGCAAGAGGGCAGAGTTATGCTAATCGTGTAGATGCATGTGTGGGAGGGCAGATTTATGCCAATTATGTAGATGTGTGTACAAGAGGGTAGAGTTATGCTAATTATGTAGATGTGTGCATGGGAGGGCAGAATTATGCTAATCATATGGTAGTCGTATGTACGGAAGGAAAGAGTTATGCTATTTACGTACATGTGCGTACAGTTGTGTTAATTATGTAGATAAATGTGTATGAGAGGGCAGAATTATGCTCATTATGTAGCTGCACGTCCGGCCAGGTAGGTTCCTGAATATAATTATTAGAGAACGTAGAGAGGGAGGATAGGACGATGGAATAAACGTGTCTGTCCTGACTGAGCATGAGAGTGAATGAATTTTTTTGATTCTTCCAATTTTTCGTTTTATCTATCCAGTATTTATTTGTTTATAAAAAAACAACAACAACAGGTAGATGGATGGGTACGTTTGGTTTGAGAAAGATAAGAAACAAGGGACGTTTTGACTTCAAGTTGCATCAACGACGTGTGGAATGTGTGGATGACGAAGTCCAGATAAAATGCTGGATTGCTCCAAAATCAAACAAAGAAGAAGCAGAGCAAACCAATTCTTTAGCATTCTTTATTTCACAGTGCCGCATCTTTCGTTATTTTTTCTACTGTTTTTCTGGCATATTATTATTTGTGTCCTTTTGTTTGAAAACGACCCATTTGATTCAGCCTTTCACCAGCCTCATTTTCAAAATAAAGTCATATTCCTATGCTCTCTCTCTCTCTCTCTCTCCCTCTCTCTCTCTCTCTCTGTGTGTGTGTGTGTCACTCTCTCTCTTCTTTCTCTCAGCCCCACTTTAAATTCCCCATCTCCTCTTCCTCACCGTACTCTCTCCATTGCTAGAGCCCCGGCTGCCCTCCATTACTCATCAATACTAAAAAAAACGAACACGACACATCTCTTTGAAGTTATAGACACTTAGCGCTTCAACGATCCGTTCCACAACTTAAACTGGTTTTTACCACTGACAACTTCTTTCATGCTGCTTCAGTTGCGAGCAATTTTCACCAAACGTCTGAACTATTATAATGAGAAAATACATCTGGTTTGTTTTTATCAAAGGCTAAATGTACTTTAAAAAAATTAAGAAAAAAAAAATTAACGTTCCTTTCTCGCCCCGTCTTAGATTGCATATTTTCGAAATTCCAAAACAAGTTGCCAATACCCCAGAAACATGACGATCAAGGGCATTCAAGCATTTTAATTTTAACAAAATAAATGAAGAGAAAATTTTTTATTTGAGGCAACAAATGGCCATCTTTCACCTCAGTCTGGACGTCAGAGGATTTGTCACTCACCACTTCATTCGGGGTTTGTCTTATATCCAAACATTCCCCATGCATCCGTTATCACAATTACATTATCTACCTGCTAACATTGGAGGCAAAGCATGTAAAAGAAATAGTTGGAGCAACAATATTGTTTGCCAAAACGCTCCATTTGTATTGAGCATCAGAATTATTATCATTAATATGACGTTGTCAAAAGTGATTATCATTAATCATACAGAAATAACTTACACCTTCCAAATGTTGATGATGAGCAAAGAAAGATGAATGATGATAAAACACATTAGGTAGAAAACGTCCATCCTCACATGGGTGAAAATGAAATGTTCGGTCAACAGATTTGATTTTACTACCAAATATGATCAAACAAAGTGCAATTATGACGACGACACAGTCCATTTCATTCTTTCATCGCCCAGGTTTTCTGCGGCAACACCCCCCCCCCCCCCACACACACACACATTTTCTGATTAAACGCTGATGTCATACAGAATACAGGTGGCGAACGAAACCTTTCGAGCACACTGAGTTTATTTTTAACAAAAGGCACTGTGAACGTCGGTAACTCCCCCCCCCCACCCCCCCACTCTTCGCTCAGCCCCGTTTCTTCTATCTTGTCACTCACATGCAAAGAATGTATACACACACACATCCATATTTCTTCAAGAACTAAAATGAAAGAGCCTGTTTGTAACAATGGTGAAAAAAAAAAAAGCGCCTATGCTATATTGACATTTTTTTTTTTCATTTTAGATCGAGTTGCCACTAAAACATTAAAAGCCACACGAGGTAGTGATATCTCAGTTTACTCAGCACAATTTGGCACCTTAAATAGGATTAAACTGAACTTCTCATGTCGTATAGATATGATGAAAAGAACAACAACAGAAACGGTTTGTCCACTTTAATGAAAGTGCCATGGTGCCAAGCAATCACAATATTTCCAACATAGGTGACTAATTCTAACATATGTCAACTATAGTTGGAACTCACTAAAATTCAATGTCGTGACGTCATCATCCACTAGTTGGCTGATCAAAATTGTCTAGTGTGCGCCTAAACCAAAGATCTTAAAATAGTATTAACCGGTTAATACTATTTTAAGATCTTTGGCCTAAACTTAACTTAACGTGGCACTGTCTATGATAATGCTGAAAAAAGTCCAGATAGTGACTAATACTGTCGGGCGTGTGGTATCGGTTAAAAGAGACAAACGCCATTCTAAAGTTAACTCAGTGTATATAACTTATTACTTCAGGTTAAAAAGTGCTGATCCTTGGCACCAGCCGCTCACGGCTCAAACTTCATGAGACGCTTAATCAAAGACGCTCATTATCTTCCTAGCGTTGTTTGCCAATCTGGATATACATTACCAACATTTTTTTTTTTAGTATACGGAAAAGGGATAGGGGGCTGGAAGGGAAGGATGGGAACAGGCTCTTTGAGGTCTCAGGTAAAGGATTAGAGAGTTCCCATACACACCACCACCACCACCACCACCACCACAACAACAACAACAACAACAACAAACAACTTGTTTGCAGATATATGGAATGTGACGTAAGTAAGTTATTGAAAGCTTAATGAAGCAAGGATGGCGCAAGACAAGACATGGGAAACGATAACTGAAAGGGCCGGGATGTAAGAAAGGATAGTTGCTTGACCAGTGCAGACAGACTGAAATACAGTCAAAGATTAAACAGACGAGGAAACTTTCTTCACATTTCATCCGATCAGAATGAGGAAATGTGTTTATATTACTGTTCATCAGCACGTGGCCTAGGCGCGCAACAGCCGATTTTTGGTCGGCCAATTGGTTGAATGGTGATGTCACGAATGTGAGCGTACCATCCGACTAATGATAATAATAATAATAAATATAATTTCTATACAGCATTTCTAATAAAATTATTACTTAATGCGCTGAACATTGCATCAATAATTCATGCATACACTTTCCAAATCTCATACTAAAACATGCACTCTCATCCATACAAACTTTCAGTTTCACATACATAGACGCTCTTAGTCATATAACACTAGCTTATATGATCAATTATAACATCAAAGTACAGAATAGAATTTTGAAAATTTAACAGTTTCGGAGGAAAAGGTGATGTTTTACACTTTTCTTAAAGCTTTCAAGATTCGGCGATTCACGAATGTTCAAAGGTATCTGGTTCTAATTGGAACTCACTAAAATTCAATGTTGTGGCGTGACGTCATCAGCCACTAGTTGGCTGATCAAAATCGTCTAGTGAGGGCCTAAACTTAACATGGCACTGTCTATAATAATGCTGAAAAAGTCCAGATTTCCAAAAGGATAATGGGACACGACGACATAACTGACCGAGTCTCAGTGACACAAGACCGCGAGATGTCCCCCGGTGATTGCATCAAAATGACAGATTCCCATCCACTTTGTTACATCTCATGATCATTCCATTGGCAACACGATCCCTGTACACGAACATTGATATATGGGTTTGGGTAACGTATTGCCAAGTGTGGGTAACCCCCTCTCAGATCATCTGTGACCGGAGACATTATGGGCGGGGCTAAGATAAATTGCTTTAGACGTATGGAAGGGATGTGATTAGTAATGCTGATTGTCTCTATTTTACAAATGTTAAACACAATGGATAGTCAGACAGACAGACAGACAGACAGACAGACAGACAGACAGATAGATAGATAGATAGATAGATAGATAGATAGATAGATAGATAGATAGATAGATAGATGATAGACAGACTGGCCGGCCGACTGACAGAGGGATGGATAGATAGATAGACAGATGGACAGGCAGACAGACAGATAGATAGATAGATGGATAGATAGATAGATAGATAGATAGATAGATAGATAGATAGATAGATAGATAGATAGATAGATAGATAGATAAATAGATAGATAGATAGATAGATAGATAGATAGATAACAATGAACTTGTGACGGTAACAATAAATCACAGATAACTCTTGACATGCAAAATAATTATATTCATTTTGATTGTGGAGTGTATGTGTGGATGTAATTTTGTGTGCCGGGGGGGGGGGGTATTGGCACTGGAAGGGTGGACAAAGAAGAGTGGAGAGTGGTTAGATTCGAGAGGGACAGACGGTGACAGTGATGAAGAATAACAGGACGGAAAAAATTACAGCACTCACCTCTAGAATGAGAAAATGCCTGCGTTGAGTGGCAGGGGGAGATAACAATCCTATTCATAGAAAGGGAGATAAAACAATGGCGACGGTTGAAAGGGACAAACCGGAAGATAAACGAGAGAATGGACAAATGTGTGAAGCGATAAAAGAGACCGCAATATGGCCATATTATATCATACTGTAAGAATATTGAATACAAGTTACTAGACTAGTAATTGGTAGAAAAGGGACCTCAATAATAAAACAAAATTGACTAAGGAGAAAAGATAAACTAGACCCCAGACGATGCTAGAAGACACAGTTTGTAATAATTTCAAGAAGATATGGCCATCATTCGTAGTGTTCACAAGCTTTCCTTGACTATCGCAACTTACGGAACAGAGATTGCAGTTTTGTATGGTAAACAGCATAAATCTCAAAGCTCCGACGAAACAAAGGTTTTATTTCAATACAACCGGAGGAAAGTGTGTTGGGATAAATGACGGGGATCAAAGTGACCGATGTTCGTCAGTTTTGGTCCTAGCCAAATTATGAAAGATACAAAATACTTTCAATTAGATCAATTATGTACACGTCCGGTACTGAGCCGGTATGAGGATCAGAGGCACAACGCGTTGTTGAACGAGCAAATACACCGACGAAAAGGCAGACAAGAAAAGCAGGTTGATAGACAAAGGAAACGGGAATACAGATAGCTAGAAAGACTGAGAAAGAGAGATAGACTGGCAGAGACACATAAGGAAAACAAAACACAGATAGATAGATAGATAGATAGATAGATAGATAGATAGATAGATTACCACAAAATTGTATGTTTAGAACTGAAACATATACTGTAAAACTGGGACCAAAGAATAATGAAGCTCTGGGGCCCTGGTTTTGAAGAGATACCACTTGAAACTAGTTAGAGCAATGGTAAACAGTTTAATTTCTATTGAGATTACAGGAAGACATTCAAGTATCGGGAATTACAGCTTAATGTATTTGTGGCCCATATTAATGTAATGGATCGACGTCCAGTGCCAGCTACTATCTTGCTAAACCATATTAAAATGTCATTATTTTATTCTTTCAAACGTTATGCATATGATGTAAAACTGATATGTTATTCACATTTTGGTGATCGACAATTAACTCCAGCTGGAAGATAATTATAATCACTCAAATCACGGTGTTTTATAAAAAAAAATATTTAAAAAATAATTCTTCTCCCCAGTACCTGTATCTGGAGCAGCAGTTGTTATAAACCAAACAGTTTCACTGTTGTTAAATAATTTTCTGACTAGATAATTCGTGACTTTAGTTCTTGTTTGTTCCAACTCCAACTGCACGACTGAGAAATTCCACGTTAAACGTTTGAGGCTTTAGTATCATGACAAGGAGTTAGAATAAAATCGGAACGGTGAAAGGACTTGATATGTGCCACGCCGCATTTTAAACAAGTGTCAAAGTGTGCATTTGTCATACCTCTTCTATAAATTAAAAGATCTCCAGTTGGAGTGGGCATGTGGGTTGCTCGCCTTGGGACTCCGTAAGGGAGCCAAGGAGGATAAGCATAACTCTAACACAAGGAAAGCAAAGCATAAGGAAAAACCAGATAACCAACTCATCGTCTTCTGCTAGCTTACATCAGGTCCCATTATAGGCTATTATTATATCATATTGTATTGTAAGGCTTCGCACAATACTAGGTGAGTACTAACAATGAAGCGTCTAGAATAGGAACGAGCATGGGACAAAAAAAAAAAAAAAACTCCAGTTGTTCAGAAAATGAAGATAGAAGCAAATAAGAACTAAGGTCGCGAATTCGCGGAATATACAGGAGACGAGAAAATCACAGAAAAGAAAATACCTATGCCAGTGGGAAAACTAAGCAGAAATGTATCCGAACGAACAGAACACAAAAATGGGAAAGGTTCTTAATGTAATGGAAAGACTACTTTAAAAAAACAAAAAAATTTTTTGTCGTGGATAAGAGAAAAAAGACTGAATAGAATGAAGAAGGAAAATAAATAAATTATGCCTCCAGTTTGTTGTTGTTGTTTTTATAGAGAGAAATACGGGAAGCTCTTTGAGATAAAGTGGGCGGAAATTACTTTCAGAGAAAGAAAGACGGAACAAAAAAGAAAGAGGATGAAAGAGGGAAGAGGTGAGGAGGTTGCGAGAGAGAGAGAGAGAGAGAGAGAGAGAGAGAAAGAGAGAGAGAGAGAGAGTCGGAGAGAGAGAGAGAGAGAGAGACGACGGAGAGACGAAGAGAGAGAGAGACAGACAGACAGACATAAAAACAAAATCATACCCACATGTCCAGAAACGCATTACAGACAGAAGAAAAATTCTGCAGTTTCCAGTTTTTATAAATATATTTTTTTTTCATCAAGCGACACTGGAGCTAACGTGTTCATGGCGCAATTGTTGTAAGAGATCTCATGGGAAGAAATAAGAGAGAAAAAAAAAAAGATTTTCAGCGTTGAAATGAAGAAACAGCAGTAAAAAGAGTATTTTCATCACTTAATGCACGTGCTTTTAGCTCATCACAACATGCCTCCTACCCAGGTGTTAAAAATTCCACCAGATTATTGATAGCAAAGGTGTCAGATCGGGTGACGGTGACAGGAGAATGATGACGGCTAGCGACTGGTAAGACTATCTGACACACGGATCTGAATGCTGGAGAGTGAGCTGTCAGTTTGAAATGGTGACGACAGACACATTAATGCAAGGATTCACAAGATAGACGGGTCGCCATCAGCCTAATCATCACTGTCTTTTTTGAAAGTAAGGAATGCAATAATGTGCGCTGACGTCAGTCTCTATATTGAGTAGTAGCGGTGATGGTTGAAAGGTTTTAGGGTTGCTGAATTTTACCCTTTCTTCCAAAACTGTCTGTTACTTTATATGGTTTGTGATAGGTACTTCTCTTCCTCTTAAAACATCTCTTCATTCTCCAGATATAAAATTCCACACATCTATCTATCTACCAAAATATCTAACTACCTACTAGTACTACCTACCTACCTACCTACCTACCTACCTACCTACCTACCCATTTATCTACCAACCTATCTATCTGCCGACTTACCTACCCACTTAGCTACCTACCTACTTATCTATCTACCTACCTACCGACATGTATTTATCAATCTACCTATATTCCTACCTACCTACCTACTTACCTACCTACCTATCTATCTATCTATCTATCTATCTATCTATCTATCTATCTATCTATCTATCTATCTATTATATCTATGATAATCTATCTATCTAGCTATCCCTCCGTCAGTCAGTCTGTCTGTCTATATCTCTGTTTAACTGTTCGTTTATATTTTCTCTATTTATTTCCATACCCACCTTTCTTTCTTCAAACACATTCGCTGTTATGACTCAGCCTATCTGGCCGTGTGTCTGAGACATCAAACGCTCTTGCCTTGAACATAATATGACATGCTAATGTCTGTGGGCATTTTAAAGGCTATAAAGAATATTACTACGCGTGTGTGACATCTGCATCATTATATTATTATGAACAATACAAGTCCATCGGCACATAAAGCGGCCTAGGGTGAAATGGTTTGGACACCTCTTAGTAATGCCGATCTTCTAGCCGGTCCATCGTGCACAGAACATGCGGTTCTGTGGATGCAAGGCCAGAGGCCGACCAAGGAAGACCCGGACTAATGTCGTCAAAGGAGCTCTGACGACAAGACAGGCATTCCCAGCCGGCTGCAGACCGAAAGCTCTTTCTTCGTGCGGCATCTTCGAGGATACAAGCAGATTGAAAAATAACAAAACAACAAAAATAATGTATCTGAATGTGCGCTTGTGTCTGACTGTGTACAATGTTAAGTGCATGTGCATGTGCACTGCGTTTTGCGTGAAAGATTATCCTGTCTGCCGGAGTACATGAGTGCGTGTTTAGCCCACCGACAGCTATTTTTATTTGCTACATTCCAACCGGATTACGTGTAGCTCACACACACAACTGTACCAACTCTGCCAAAAACGTCACACGAAACAGCACGCAATCGTCTCCCATCCGTCACAAAACTGTTCTCACTGCACAATGTAGTTTGGTTTCCTAACTGCTGAGCACTTGCCAAGCGCACACAGACACGTGCACATTTTTGTGTGAATGCTTACCCTATCATATTACCAGAAGAAAATTCGTCATTTTTTGTTCTCCCAAATATTCATGCCTTGAATCATTCCCTTGTCTTCGGTCTTGCTTTTTTTCTTTTTTTTTTCTGTCTTTGCACGAAACTAGAACTTTCTCTGGCGTTTCATTTTACCAACGTGCTTTTCTCACAATTTATCTTTCTCTCTCAGATATCTCTACTGCAAGACCATGTCTACTGTCTAAGACTTAATGAAACTGAATAGATAGATAGATAGATAGATAAATATACAAGCTGGACAATGTTAATGTTTTTAATAGCTGGCAGGTATTCTACTACATCAAGTCCTTTTTGTTCCTTTGTAACACGGTTTTATAGAGACAAGGAGCTGTCCATTTAGCACTTCATTTTCATCCAATCCGTCATTGCGTAATGACAACATTGCATCATTGCAGTTTGTAAAAAATGAAACTCTTGACTGTCTGGCATTAAAACAACAACGATAAAAAACTACAACAACAATAAAATACTAGACTCCACCGCCCCGAAAAAATGATTTATTAATGGAACGCAGCGAGATTGAGCAAGCTGAAATCTGAAAATACCCTGTCCTTGTCACCACTAACGGACACACAGTAACAAAATGAGGATCCCACGAACGACCAGTTCTGTGACAATTATATCCACCTGACATTTCTAAAGAACCCCAGGGAGTCACTATGACGACACGCAGGTCTTTGTTTGCCTGTTAGCCCGTCTGGTGTTTTCACGGCCTATTTCCTGACGGTCTCTCAGGCGTCTTTGATCTGGACAGGCCATTTTTTTCCCCCGATTTTGGGCTGAAGTTACAACTTGGCAGATAACTCGAATTTAAAGTGAGATTCTAGACAATTGCAAAGTAAACTTCCTTATTTACAACATAACATTGACCACAAAAGTCTCGACCTATTACTCGCTGATGGACTACATTACCTGAGTTTGAGTGTGGCGAAATTCCCTGTGATTTTTGTAAAATCCTTTATTCAATGCCAGGCATTTCCTGAGTAACTCTATCATACAACGAATGCGACCTTCCATGCTAAGGTGGCAAAGAATATCTAAATCTAAAGTAATAATTGCCTTAATGAAACGTTCGGTTTCCATGGTTTTAGGTGTTGTCCGACTTATTTTGGTACTGTGTTGAAGCGATGTTTGTTTAAAAAGTTCCGTCCGTGCAGCTGTTAGGACCAGGCTATCATTTGGCGAGTCATTAGCCATTGTCTCTACTTTGTGGTTTCACTCTCTTCCAACATTATCTATTTCTATGGCCGCCAGACTCCTAGTTCCGTTTCTGCTTTGCAGTTTTAGTTTGTTCAGCTCTGATACAACTGATGCGACGCCCCCTGCACAAGCGGCAAAGAACATTGTAAAGTAATATTCTGCCTTAATGAAATATTATGTTCGATTTCCATGGTTTCGGGTGTTGTCTGATTTAATTCGGTTCTGTATTGAAACGCCCTCGGTTTAAACGGTTCAGTCAATGCAGTCTCTGGGCATTAGGCTTTAATTAAACATTTGGCTTGTCAATAACCATCGTCTCCCCTTAAAAGTTGGTCTAGAGGTAAGGTGCTCGCCTCACATGCCTACGGTACCGGGTTCGATTCCCGGTCGGTACAGGCATGTTGGAAATTTGCCGGAATTTCCCTTCCCTGATCATATGGTAGGTAGGGTCGAGCACCTAGTTCTTATCGGATACGGACGAAAAACTTGAACGGCTCGTGTGCGCGTTGCGCACGTTAAAGATACCTTGGCAGTTGGAAGTTAGGGAGAGCAGGCCTAACAAAGCGCTGCCCGGGCAAAATTATATATATATAAAAATAAAAATCCCACGGGGGGGGGGGGGGGAATATCAAACAAAATGTAGAAAATACAAATAGAAATACAAAAGAAAGACAAAATGTGCAAATGCCAAGGACAGAGATCTTCCGAAAACAAAACCTCAAACACAACCTTACCGTCGTCTCTACTTTATAGTTTCATTTTTTTCCAACATTACCTACTTCAAACTATTCGGGTTGCCTAGCTAAGGCTACCAGTCTTCCAGTACCGTTTCTGCATTGCAGTTTTAGTATGTTTAGCTTTAATTTGAGTAAACTGACACTATTGCTATTTCATCGACGTTTCTATATGCCTCCTTGGTCATATCTGTCCTCTGCTCCCCTTACTGCCCCAGTGGTCAGATATGACCGGACAAATGTGTCCACACACCCTGACTGGTCATATAATATGTCCAAGTCCATAATTCTGTTGTAAAATGATATTTTGAAATAAAACTTTTGAATTTGTATTGACTAGTGTATTTTGACTCTGTACATTAAAAATTGGAATTTTTGGGCGAGTGAAAGTATGCCTGGGCACTAGAGGGTTAACATTGTTTATGACGAGTCAGACATGGTGCACTGCGATAATAAAAAGTTCCATCACCCTGTCTTCAAAACAAAATCTGTCAAATGGCCATCAAGGTCGAACGTTATTAGCTTGCAGTCCAACCCTCCCTTCATAATACCGTGAAAAGAGCTAAGTCACAATAAAAAATTCCCTGAAATGCATTACGCTATAAAGCAATTTGCTATTCGGAAATAAACGGGCTTATTTCTTCCGGCGATGGATTATATCCTGATCCACCCCGCCAATTAAATTTGGTCGCACCACACAAATCACAAATTTGTTTCTTTTAATTATGTTCTTCTGAGACGAAAAAGATAATTCTCTTAATAATATTATTCTTTTTCAGTAAACTCCCCATACTCACTGACATTATGCCATTCCCTTGTGTGGGATCTGTAGGAAACGGGAGGAGCAAACTAATTTTCTTAGGCTATACAATTTGAATTTCTTTTTATTCCCACGAGAATCCACCACTGTTTTGATGACAATGGTCGAGAGCTTGATCTGATTGGCTGGCACATCACTGGAAGATCCAAGCTTTGGGATGTTGGGGGGGGGGATGAAGGGGGCACATCCATAGAGTTCGTATGACCGGAGGGGAGGGAGGCTGCCCCCCCCCCCCACCACAAGGAAAGCGTATATGGGGTGAGGGTGATTCAAGGAGAGCGTACAAAAGTAATGCTCTTCAAGTATGACAATAAATTAAAACGTACGGTTTTATTATCTTTTTTTCTTTTCAGAAAAGTTAGTTATTAAATCATAATAAAAATCCTGTCTCTAATGAAAGAGGCGAACACTTCAGGCAAAATGCCATCTAAAATTTTCAAACATCAAGGCACAGATATGGACATTCAACATTCGAACTGCCGTACGTTCGTACCAGGGGGAGGGCGCCCTGAGGCCAAGCATTATGAAAAGCATTCATAGAGGGGAGATTGGGAATGTGTGTGTGTGGTTGTTCGGAGGTTGGGGGGGGGGGGATGCTAAAACGAGCATAATTCTTTAGGGAAAGCCCCTTGCGGGAAATACTCTAGAAAAAAATCTGAAGCGTCATTACTATTTCAGACAAGAGTTACACACTTCCTTACCTACCTCAGAGTCTCGACGACAGTTGGATTAAAAATGCCGATAATGATGACCGAAACTTTTTAAGCTGTAATAGTTATCTGTATGAAGAAGAATACCCAACTCGTCAATTATTCAATAACCCCATGCAATAGAACACCAATTCAGTCTGTCAAACTGCTGGCATTGCGAAATTGGACAGTTCTGTTGAGACACGTTGTCCTTATCTGAAGAGCAGCTCTCCAGTGTGTACTGCAAGTGAGGGAAAATCGAGACAAAAACTTGACTCGAGGGAATGTGTACTACTTCTATAAACAGAAACCTGGGCGTCATGGATGGCAATTCATTATTTTAATGATGTTCATTTGTCAGCACCGATCTATTATTATATCGGTGTCAATGATCCGGGTCTGCCCACGATTTCAGATTGACTGCGCTTGGCAAAGTTCTCTGACAACCTGCTGACTGTGAAATAATTATTGAAGTTTATATTAGTCATTCATTGTTACTGGGACATGTTGTCTATTTATCTATCCACGCATCCATCAGTCTGTCCGTCCGTCCGTTCGCCCACACGCCCATCCATCTCTCTATACGGTTCCTCTCCCTCTCTCTATTTATCTATCTATTGGTCTGTCTGTTAATCTAGCTACCTAGCTATCTATTAATCTTTCTGTTTCTCTGTCTGTCTGTTCATCTATTTCCTGGTAACCGACATTCCATCTATTTGTCCCGAATGTGACTGCGAGAACAACTACAGAATTTTCAGTTGGAATTCCACCCTCTCTCCAACAAGAGCTCTATTTTCTATGAATTTTTCCCCGTCGCCAATGCCTTCAATAATTCACTATTCCAGCCGAGTGTATAATGAAAGGGACCGTGCATCTCTTTATTCAAATCGTTGATATTTCGGGTTGATATAATAACATAAAAACTAAATGAGTGACACCGTGCACAGGTTTTTTATTTATGGATGAAGGGTGCAGGAGAGGTGCGTGAGAGTGGGTGGGGTGGATGCTTCAGGCGATAGTAGCTTACCCGCAGCCAATGGAACTAATCAGTCAACGAGGGGAACTAGCACGGTTCATCCTAAAGTAGGCAATCGTTTGCGATATTCATGGCAAACACTGTACTGTTTTAACAGCATAATTCGCCATTGTTTGTCTTCCATTGTTTTTATGAAGTATTACGACTTTGGGCGTTTGTACATGTAAATATTCTTCCACATAGCATACTTTAACACGGAGTCTAGCGACCTAAACCTACAGAGATCACCACACATTACCAAACCAATTTTGCAGATGTATCCCGTTTCCCCAGGTCGACGTTTAATTATGTCCTCTTGTCAATAAAATAGGTGACACAGATTGGCCAGCACGCGCCGGGGGTTTACTTCCGCCTCCTTGCTCATAAAGCAGATTGAGTTTGTTTAGTTCGACTCCTCTTTTATCGGTAGCTTTGTGCTGTTCGTGTCACGTACGTAATCACACTCTGCCCACTGGTGGCCGGAAGTGGAACCGGGGTCAATGATGAGGTCAGCGCAGACACAGGAGAATAAAAGTTCAAGAGATTTTTTTTTTTTTTTAAATTAGTGTCTCTGCAAGATTTTTCAACTGAATAAATAAATGTTGTATTACAAAATAGGGAGATGGAAGGTAAAGTTAAAAAGAATTAACACTGTAAATTACAATTGAGGGGGTTAGAATTTGAAGGGATCTATAGGCCATTTGACTCGACTGTTTTTGAGAAAGAAAAAAAAGGAAATCACATAATTTCAGTGAAAAAAAATTGAATTTAATAAACGTTTGCAATGCTGACAACTCTTGCAGTAAATCATTAAAATTTTAAATTCCATTGATGTATACTGAAATGCTGTTTTTTTTGTTTTGTTTTCCCTCAAAAGCAGTGCGATGGCACTGATATCCCTTCTAATTCTAATCCCCTCAGTTCTTTCAGTGACAAGAGCGAGACTGCAACGTAAGTTTTCTAACCATGAAGATGAAAAAAGGTTTTCTTATGACGGATGAGAAATAAAAAAGCATCGGAAACAGGATACTACTTTTGGTGGTGGAATGACTCCAGGAGATGGATTAATTGTGGTCACAATAACGGTCATGTTGTGCTAGGTAAAAGCAAGACGATAGAAAGAATAACAAAACGACAGGACAAGAGGGCTACCAGAGGTGCCCACCAATCACCCTCTTATGTGACATCAAGGTACTTTCGGGTTGGATGAAACCTGATGTTTAAAATTGCTCATAGGATCTGTAACCGGAGTACTGGACGTGTCACAAAATCCACGGACTACAGAAGACCACATCATCCTGGTGAGGTTTACTAGACCAGTAGGTCATGAAATCTCAGTTTCCTACAAATCTTATTAACAGGCGGTTTCCAATTTTTTTTTTTTTTTTCATTTCCTGTCGTCTCAAGCTCTGACAGCAAAAAGATAATGAAATGATGCTTTACATTCTCGTATTACCAACTAAGATAATCATGAAGATCATCAGTGTCTGGGATCACTGGGGCGCTGTTATAATTATACTATATCAGGAATCCAGCTGTCAGGTTTTTGTTTTTGTGTGTGTGTGAAAATCGATGACAGTCAGGAGCACGTCGAGATTTAAGTCCTATAATAACGTTTCACTATGTCAGGGCGTCTTGTTTCTCTGACAGTAACCCAAACAGACATCGCTGCTGACTTCAAATTCCATATGACAAGACAGAGTCGAGAAAGGAAAGAAAGAGAAAATAATGACCTTGCTAAGATGTTCATTATATTGAAGCAAATCATTTTTAGCAATTATGAAATTAAATACTAACAAAACGGGTTCAAGTTCAAGTTTAGTTTATTGTAGGCCTGGCGGCCAATTCAAAAACACACAAGAATCATGTAAACAATCTTTGAACGAGAAAAACAACAAAAAACTTCACAACGCCAGGTGTGGACATAACATCAATTTTATGTGTATTTCTTTTTTAAAGGAGATCTGGGTGAACTTTAAGTCATCTGTCCTTTAGTTATCTAAATCTGTCAAAAACCTTTATGTAATTACAGAGAGTGAATGGAACTTTGAAACAGACATTCACTTCTGAGCGTTTGGAGGGAACGGTGCTGAATAATACACGTAGTTGTACCGTGATCTGCGAAAATTGCATGGTATAATGTATGGTAACTGAAGGCTTTCGATGCTGTGTGATGACAGGATGTGGGGACAATGGGAAAAGCCAAGAATATAAACGGATGAGATGGGGAAGGAGATGGTATAGAGGCAAGCCTGTGGACTCCAGAAAAGGACAGATTAGGCCCTGCTAACCATGCAAGAGAAATAATTATCAGTGTCACTGTGAAATGTTTTCAGTGCAACTCTTTAAAGCAACTGTTGAATCCAGGCCTACACGGGTTCTCCCTCTCCAACAAGGAGACCCAGAGTGTGTGGGTGTTGCTCTTGATTCAAAATAAAATGTTCGTCCCTAGGCAGAGGCAGCGAGAACAGAAATTATCGTGTACTAAAACTCGTCCCCCTCTTTCAACCCACAAAAAGATCCGAATGAGATAACAATAACGTCCAGAAATGATTGCTTCTCAACGGGCCGGCGGAAATTTTGGACCTTATCAGTGCAATAAACAAAGGACACAGTTGAATGGAGGTACATAACTGACTGCACATAGACTAACAGACATAATGGCTTTTTTTGAGAAACGTTTTTTTTATTAATAGAGGGAACCAAGGGATTTCTTGTGTAATCTTTCCATTTCTGTATATTTGATTTATAGAAGATCAATATCAACGTTTCTAATAGCTCCGGGTCAACAGAGTACACTATTGCTTTGTGACTAAATGAATTCCTGAGGGTTGGATGTAGGCCTACACTGTAGAATGGAGAATGAACGTTCCATGTTAAATATAAAAGGTAACAAAACGTTCTCTTATAATTCTTTTCTATCAATACAACTGCCCCGTCTATCCATCGATCCACCCATCTGGCCATTTATTTGTCCATCTGTCCATTCAATGCACTATTTACGCCCATCCCTATCATAATATTCTTTCTCTCTTTCGCTCTGTCTCTCCTTCAACCTCATGACTTCTCATTTATTGATGCTGTTCTCCCCCAAAGAAACAATGTAAAAACAACATTAAGGCATTTTTTATAAAGTGCACTTGTGGGTGTTCCAAAAACAAGATCAACTAATGCAGAAAGGGTAAAAATACAAAACAAACGAAACAAAAACAAACAAAGGGGTGCAGGATGGCAGCGATACTGACTCAGTTTAGATCAGACAAGTTTCGCAACTGTGCATGACTACACTGAATCATTACACGTTCATTTGCATCGTTGTGTTTCACTCGTGTCAGTGTCGTGTACAAGTGCCTGACACAAGGTATTCAGTTATATCGTGCTGTGCTAGCTACCTTTTTGCACTAAAGTGACAAAACCTGTGCCGGGTGAGGCAACAGCGAACCGTACGTTATTTCTGTTGTTGTTTATGAGTGACTGGCACATCTAAATATTTGCTTGGAACGAAAGCCAAATATTAGAGGCCTGTGGCATATAGACTGCTGGGTGAAACCTTGTGGATTGACAAATACGCAGAAGTCGATAAAAGAGAAGAAAAAGTAAAAGATAATTGACAGAGAAAGTCACCAGATTTGTACGTTACTGTACTTACCATAAGAGGCGCCCAACATACAGCAAAGATAGTTGTTATAGCACACATCACCACAATCATTTGTAACTCGATGTCTTTTTGTTTCCGTCTTCTTGCCATGGCCTGAGGAAACACGGGACCAATACGTCATGTATTCATACATATTTTAACGTTTCCTTTTCCTGTCTCACACTCACCTTCAAGCCTAAAATTTTACATCTCTGCAGTGTCAACGGGTGAAATAATAGCGGTTAACTCTGTGAACCAACGTTGCCACGCTTAATATTTTGTAATTCGCAAGGAAACGTTTTAAATCGTGTGAATCTCAGCTCTGTCCATATTAGGTTTCATTTAATCAAGGATAACGAATCAACGATTTTTCTAACGTTGGTAGTTTATATTTAGTTTTGGTAATCAAACACAGTTATTACAGTGTTATGTTTTGGACAGAAACACTGGTAAAACTAAAATAACTGAATAGGGCACTGAATGTAAGAGATGAACAAGTCTATATTGTATGTAAATCTGTTATCATAGTGACACTCAGGAGTGATGCTTAGGCTGGGGTGAAACGAACACACACACAGACACACAAAAAGACAAACTATAATAGCAAATTTTTATTATAAGACTTCGATTTCCTGTACGTGAGGCAGTCTCGACATGTCCACCAACTCGAGAGAAAGAGGAGAATGATAACATTTCTTCCTGAATCATTACCATTCCTTTTCTTTCCATCCGGACCAAGTTTTCTTTCTGTGCTATCTCGTTTTCAGCATTTTCTGCCAGCCATAAAACAGACTTCGCAATATCAAAATTACATCTACTCAAGACAGTTTAGTCATGGTCAGCGGAATGGAGCCATGGAATCTGACACAAAACATGATTTTTGGGGAGGTTAACCTAACGGGCAACACATTTTATTTCATTGATCAGGAACACAGATCTGCATAAAACATGACAAAAAAACGCACGGATTTGATACGCTCAGATTTGATCGCTTGTGTCCATTAAGCAGAACAGAAACCGTCTGTTAACCTTTATGTAATATTCATGCGCTAATGATTTCGACATCAGACTGATTCTCTTCATGGAGACCAGCACTTGTCCTCATTTCCCCTGAAACCATAAGCACAATGTGTGCGTCATCATGTGGGCTAGTCACTGTGACGTGTAACCTGTGCAACATCTCAATGAGTGTACATTTCCTGATTGCCAAATGCGGAAAATAACCAGCATGACACATATTTATGGAAAGCCTCCCATGAGAGCAAACTGATCAACGCTCCGTTGTAAATACATGGATAAATATACACGCTTCATTTTGGAGCGTCTAAAAAGAGACCGTTGGACAAAAAGAGTATGTCCAAAACTACAGTTTGGTTATTCCCTCCGTGATTCCACTACTATTCACACAATCTGGATCCCGCTGCTCTCTATCAATCATGTGCGAGAAGAACCATTTCTCCCTCTTCAGGACAGGAAACACTTGCAGTGAAGAATGAAATGTGTGTTTCCACATCTTGATTTCCCGAACCACAAGAGGAGCCGAACCCCGTGCAGATATTGGTTTGCTGTTGGCAAATCCGCCATTACCAATCTAGACATTAAGCACTCCTGGTTAGGTTCCTCGCAAAGACATTGGCATTATCAAAACAAAACAAAAAATCAGGGAAAAAAAGCCCCCAGCCCCACTATTTAACTTTAAGCTATCTTTATGACATCCCTGCATCTTTACGAGTGCAGACATGGAAACCACAACTTCAACAGCCTTCGGGGACGACATGCAGAAATAAAATGTTCGGTTTCCGTGTGTGCAGAAACAGGAATGGTCAAAATAAAGGACAAGTTATTTTACTTAACAGCTGAGTAGGAGTTTTCTGCAATCTTTAACTCACACGGTCCTCTCTTCTCTTAACTATCCTTAGGATACGAAGTCAAATGAGAGACGTGAATGCTGGAACACAGACTCGTGTCATCACGACCTATGGCGTATGCGATGCTCTCTTTAATATTTTTTATGTAAATCAAAGAGTCTTTGTGGTTAGATCTGTGTCGTTGTAAACAAAGAGTTTCCTTCTCTCTGACTAGCCAAGGGAGCATCTCGACTTTCGCTATGATGAAAACGTCCACCCATTCAAACAGTGATAAGATTAAGTCCCAGAGGAAGGCGCACGCAGACGGCGGCTCCAACTTCCTTTCTGTTATCCCTTTCTGTGCCCAACGAACTTCTCATTCATAAATACAGACTGTAGCTGGGACGTACTCCACACATATTTAGTCTCGTATGTAATTTTAATAACGATCAAATGAGCAATCTAGGAATGAAAGGATATTCGAGAATGGGAGGTAAAACGTGGCTATAGCACATGCCCAAATAGCAAAAAATAGAGAACCAAGCATAACAAAAAGTTAGAAAAGGTTTGAAACACGTAATAATTCATTGCAATGTATTGAGTTGGCAGATCGAGACGCGAAGGCGCTGATCTTGCAATAGATTTTCAAGAATATTTGATTCCACGCTGTAAGGATATTTAAATAATGTAAAGCACGCGTGAGTTTGATGTGATTACATGGATAATGGACGTTTTGTTGTTCCAGGACTGACAATCGCAAACTTCTTCAGTCTGTTACATAATACGCATGCTCTTGAACCAAACACACAATTGAAACACAACACGGGGAGCTAGCAATGTCAGTATCTCCACATACAAAAAAAAAAGTAGCTGTAGATTTCCAGCTTTTCTTTGGTTTTTCTGAACCCCATACTTTCTAAAATGTTCCACCACTCCTACCGCGTATTAACTTTGCATATTATATCCTTTAGACACTTATCTCTCTTCAGCAAACTGGTCAACGGCTTATTTTAATCTATACATGTCTCAACCACTTCTCCCGCAACACGCCCTGATCCATTTGAGTACATGCAGAGAGTATGTTACTATGTACAGAGAGGTTTCACTATTGGTCGATTTGCACTACGAGACACGGGAGGCTCCTCGAAACCACTGTTAGCATGGAGCAGAAAGTAGGTGGCTGCGGTAAACAATGTCCGTTTGTGCATTTCCACGGGGCGTAAGAGTTTACAAACGCCTCTAAATCGTTTCAATTAGCCCAAAAAATATGAACAAACCACAGTAAACAGACATGCACACTATCTTTGGTGAATGCGGTCTCTTTCAATTCTTCCATTCCTTGTTTACCGCAGCGATCTAGTTTCGCGATTTGGCGGAAGTGAGATCTCTCTATAAATACATACTCTCTTGTACATGCAAAAAACAACAACAACGCAAGTCTAAGGTTAGCACACTGAATCAGGTCTGATTTGTCTCATTTTCGGTGTGAGATTGGAACTACTGAATTAAACTGGACCTAGCCAACTGGCGTGACCGAACATCGCTACCTTAGTTCGTGTTTGTTTTATCTCCATGTTCTGGAAAATTAAAATTATCTATTACCATGTAGAAGAGGTATAGCAAATGCACACTTTGACACTTGTTTAAAATCCGTTGTGGCACTTATCAGGCTGTTTCACAATGCTAACGCCGCAAACGTTAAAGTTTAACGTCGAATTTCTCAGTTGTGCAAAAAGCAGAGTTCGAAAAAAAAAAACACCAAGAACTAAGGTTGCGACATCTGTCTCATAGACCCAAGCGCGATAAAACTGTCTAAAAAAGTGAGATGGCGGAAATTGAGCCAAAACAGACGCAACGTAGTCTTGACTCAGTGCGTCACCAGACTAATGATCTGACCTGTTGCCTCTGTGTATCCTCCATGACGCCTTCTCCTATCAAGACACTGTTGAGACTGCTGGTGCTGTGTTTCCGCCTGTAGTCTCTGACCCTGGCTAGTGTGGCCACTACCACCAAGTTACACACAATCATCACAATTACTAACAGTAGATTCAGGCTGGAGTACAGATAACTGTAGGCCGCATGGACAGGGTTGCTCGTTCTGTGAAGAAAGAGACAGAAAAACAAGATAAACGAAGGAAAAAAAAAGATTGTCTGACTTTAAAACAATTTAATGACAGCAATTATTTCTGCAGCCCACTTTGTATTTTATTGTTGCAATCATTTGTATTTGTATATACCTTTGATCCCATTTGGGAAATTTGCCCTAGTGTCATTGCAGCCCAGTTACAACTGGTGCAAACACGCCGTCGCCACAGTGCAGCGCCATTCGGTGGTTTCTCTTTTATGGGGGGTTTGGGAGGTGGTAGGCGGCTCCTCTTGACCACAAATAAATATTGCCTATGAAAAGAAAATTGGCGAAGGAGAGATATGAAACTCAGATTTCTAAATGCCAATAATGAGAGTGCAAGTGTGAGAACGGCGAGGAAAAAAAGGGGGGGGGGGTGGAAGGATATACAAAATTTTTTTGGTTTACTGTTAAACTAGAGCCGTGATCGAGAAGAAATCATGTGACAGTAGCACACAACATCGTTGTATAATGTCAACAACACACGTGACGACTCTTTTGTTTTTATCTCACATTATCTGGATGCGCGGTTTGCCCGTGGATGTTTGCGTGCCAGATTTATCGATGTTTACAATCAGTATAATATTGGCACATTCTACATAACTACAATTTTGTCTCAGATCAAAGACAGAAGAATCACAATAACAATGATAGAAAACACGGAAGATTTCCCAGTAAACAAAAATGCACATCACATAATAATTATCAAAAAAGAAGAAAAGAAAAGTGTGTATATAAACCTATCTTCCAAAGGGCACTTTTTCTTGTAATAACCCTATTTCGGTCAACTTTCAGCGGTGCAGCAGACAAAAGAATGAGTGCAGCGCATGGAACAAAACCTAGTGATGCAAGCACTGCCTGATGTGATAATAAGCCTTAATGCACTTTGGCGACCGAGGATTATAGTGTAACATTCTCGTTATTATTATTTCCCTTCGAGAATTCAAGGAAATGATTAAAAAATTAAGTCGAAATGACAGGGGACTGCCTGCCTGATTGTGTTTGGCAATGAGCGGGAAAAGTTGTCATGGTGAAACGCAGTCAAAGTTAATTGATCTTATGTTAACAGTTCCAAGTCTAGACTGGCTGGAGTATGAAGGACACGGCAACTGCAAAGAGGATGCCTTGCTGTAAAAGTTGAATTATTGTAGATATACCAGCGGATCTGCCTTCTCTTCTGTTGTCGTTTTCCAAGTCACTCAGTTCTTTACGCCTTTTTAATTAAATGCTTGTAATGATGAGAAAGGCATGGGAACTGAAAACAACATCTGAATTTCGAACATTGAAATATAAGAATATCAGTAAAAATATCATAACCTGACTACTTAAAAAATAGTCCCAGCGTCCGTACCGTAACATGAACTGCTCGTCTCTAAAAAGCGATTACACAGATGAGGAAATCGTATTAGTTCTACACGAAACGTACTCTCACCCGTTTGTTTCTGAATTTCTTTAACCCTGAAGGTACAAAAAAAAATTCTACAGTTCCAAAATCGAACTCAAAGATTTTTTTCCGAGCTTTCAAGAGAATGAACATTAGCGCATCACATAAACAAAAAAAAAGTGCCCACTAACGCTGAACAACTATTTGTAACACAGAGTTTGCCAGAATGGGGTTCTAGGTTAACGGAGCAATGTGCAAGCCAAGTTTCATCTACGCTGATAACTGAATATTATCATATCAATATTGTTGTTTCTTACTGATTCCGTTTTTGATATAAAGCCGACAATGACGGCTACATGTCTCATTTCATCAGCATGTTTTACATTTGTTTTGTTTATACACAAGCCAAGTCTGTGTCATCGGGGAATTATCTGGAAACGTGTCTCCATGATAAACTACCGTATTTCCCTAATTTAATATATATATATTTTTTTTTAAAGCAGCGTCATTGCTGTATCCTCATAGAGTCAGATAATTATTTGACATGACGTGCTTTGGTATTGTGAAAGTTATCATAAACAATAACAGTTTCCTAGTCAAGTTGTACCATATAAGCTCTGATCTATCTGTTAAATGAGAGAAAAGACGTGCACTTCGGATACCAAAATAGTTACAAAGTAATAACTATCTTACTTTGCTCTGAGATAGAGAGAGATAGAGAGAGTGAGAGAAAGAGGGTGAGAGAAAGAAAGTGAGAGTGAGAGAGATGCAAATCGAGAGAACAAGACTTTCTGTAAAGCGCCTAGAGCAAACTCTTTTGGATTAGGCGCTATATAAATGATCTTCATTATTATTATTATTATTATTATTACAAACCCATTCATTATGTTTAAAATCAATGATCAGTCAACTGGTACACCAACTGAAGAATCCAGCAATCCAGTCGGCATTAAGGAATCTGAATGTTTGAAAGTTACCTCTGCTGTGATACTTGGCTAGTTGTCGCCAGGTATTTTTCTCTTATACACTTCTACATTCTTTCGACACAAAATCCGAAAGCATCCATCCATCCATTCATTCATCCATTTATTCATCCATCCATCCATTCTCCATCCATCCACCCATCCAGTCATTCATCCACCCACCCATCCATCTATTCATCTGAATCAGATCGATCATTAAGTTGATATTACAGTTCATCATATCGCCTTCGACAGTAATACTATAGAATTTGTTTTCCTATTGTTTCCCCCCAGTTCGGCCTTGACCGCGTAGCTTAGACGGCCAATCTCTCTAGCCAATCTTTCTGTGGCCGCCCGGAGGTTCCTCTGGGCTAGTCGGCACCTCAGCCTAATATTTGGCTGATATTATTACTATCGACAGGGACCCCGCCAGCGGCCCTTATCATTTCCTCATTGAGTTCTGGCTTCGCTTTTGGTATTTCGTGCGCTATCCCAACCCCAGCTCTACCATTTTTTCCTTCTACTGATCTACTCAGGTTGGAATGCCACCATGCAAAAACCACCCTTATCTTCTCTATCCGATCTCACTGACTGTTTGAACCAAAGGCCAAAATACTCACATCAGATTTTCTGTGGCCAAATCGTGGCTAATTGCTGGCTATTTATTCTGGTCATTAAATTTTTCCAGCGAAAGGGATACTTTGATCAACCAGGGTAATTACTAAAACCCTGACTTCAGTCCTGAAGCTTCCCCCCCCCCCCCCAAAAATGTATGTATGAGAATTTGTAACAATATTGTCTCAGTTTACAGTCGTTTAACACATACGCGACATTCCTAAAAAAGAAAAAAATACACTAATAACTGTCCGTGTGAAATTTGAGTTTTAGTCAAAATGACAAACTTGGATTAACATTTGTATTGTAATATTCTTGATTTCTACAACTGTGGCTAATTTTTGTGCTTATACTTTTATGTTACTTTTATATACTATGCAGTCTTAGAATGGGACAATGATGCATATCTGAAGCTTTAATGACAACATGGGATGCTTTGATACATAATACGATTCAAATTTCATGCTCTCTTTTATACACGATGTCATCAGACTGTTGAATGCTTACCTTTTTCAATGTGTTTTTTTTTCTCATTTCATCCAGCTGATTTTCAGTCTACGGTTGACTTATTCTGAACTGATTAAAACGCAATGACTTACAATAAATGCAACATCACGTAGGCTCAGTGTCTACCTCACCTGTAAGGATGGATTACTTTACTATCTCGATGTCTCATTTCTTCGAATATGGGCATGTTCCTAGTTTTCAATGTTCTGTTGTGCTTATATCAAGAGACTCCATTTTACATATCATTTTGCCGTTTCCTTCCACTTGTCTGTCTTAATTTTTTTTTTGTCCGGTATAAAAATGACTGATTATACATGTATATCTGTCATAAATGACAGCTGTAAAATATTCAGTCAAGATTTCCCTGGGGATATAAAGAGAGAAGTATCATTTCCTTGGCAGAAAACACACAGAGAGAGATACTGTCACCTCCTTCCGCCACATCCGTGCTGTTGACTGATTTATACACTTTTTTTGCATTTTGTTTATTTACATACATATGGACAAAAATGAAGAGCTGTTTTAATAACATGAAATTTGCCGAGACATTTTGTTGATTACTTTGAGAGATGGATATCGTGTGATAGAGTTTCTGGGGAAAATAAAACGCCGACATTGACAAAAAGTGAAGACAAAAATAAATAATGTTATATCATTAGAGGGAATGAACACATACATACACACGTACACACACACACACACACACACACAGACGAAGAGAAACAAAAAGAGAGAGAGAGAGAGAGAGGATTTACGAGCAACATTGTGTCAAGGGAAACCATAAACCACCGCACAAAAATATTCAGCGGCGCTGTCATCTGTCATAACGCTCTGACCAAGTCTATTGCATAATACAGAAGGTGTAATTTGAATTATTTAAGAAACACAGCTTTTTAGGATGTGGACTGATTAGGCATTCAAAAATTCAATCTCGAATTTTTGTTTCTGTTCTCGTTTCTGGCACAAAAAAAAAAAAGAAAAATAAAGAAAGACATATTATTATTATGGCATAGCTTCCCACTGTTTCCTACTGTCATCTGTGATATACTAGAAAATATATTATTTGACGAGTCTCTTCTTCTGCCGTTTAACTGTGCATACATTTGAGGACAGCACAGTGGAAATATCGTAGAAACGATCGGTTGTCTAGATGAGACAAACTTGATCAACAACGCTGGAAGTTAAGTCTGTCATTTAATGTCAGGACATAAATCTCTCATGTGAATGCCAAATCAGAGAACAAGCCACTGTCGAATGCGGGGCAATTCCAACCTTGGAGTTCAGCCAAACTGCTGTCTCAGTTCATATTTCTTCAACCTTCTTTTTTCACATAAAGTACAACAATGATTTAATCAGGACTTGATTAACAAGGCTTGAGCTTGAAATCAACATGACAGTATGGAATTGTCTTAAATGTTAACCACCAATCTTGTTCTGGTAATTGAATTACAAGTACACACTTCAAAATTTCTTCCACAGGTCAAACGGCGTTTCTCAAAATCTATATTGATACCCAGTAGCCGGCCCTGTAGTGGTGATCAGCGGACCGCCGATTTGTTCTTTTTCTTCTGATTTTTATTTCACTTATTCCAAACTCTTAATTTTCAATTTCGTTCCCGTTTATCACCTTACACTTTTCTCATAGAAAAATAGTACCTGTGTATATACAATTAATTATTATACCATTTTTAGAGATGTTTGTGCAAATTTTCTTTCTTTTTAATGGTCCATCACGTACTGTTTATTTGACATTTATTCAATGATGATATGTGAGTTTCTAATAAATAAAGTCCAGAATAAAAAAGTCACGGAAAAAAAGTATTTATTGTTGTTGCGTTTTTTAAAATTATTATTGAGGTCCTTGGAAGAGTGTGCTTTAATATTGGTCGTATGAATGATTAATTACTCGCAATAGCAAAGAAACATCAGACACTGTTACAGTGAAGGCGGACCAGGCAGGTCGTGACTTTAATGCCTGCAAAAAAAAAAAACTGGTGTAGAATCTGTCTCACCTGAAATCCAGAAAGCACCATGTCCGAGGATACTGTAAGACATATTTCCCGAAGCCAAACATTGGTAAAAGCCCAAAGAATAAAACAAATCCCCAGATGACAAGCATAACAAAGCGAGCAGCTCCTGGAGCGCAGTGTTTGGTGTAGAAAAATGTGTACTTGACAAATAGGAAACGCTCGATAGCCATAGCACTGACAATCAGGGGTGTACTCAGACCAAAGCAGATCATGACAAATCCGTTGAATCTACAGAGATGTTCTCCTCCGGGCATCTGAAGACGAGCAGGTTGAGAAGAAATGTAAAATTAAGGGTTATTTTCAAAATAAAAAACAAAACAAAAAGTTATAATACAAGGCCATTGAACACAGTAATCAATAAAGCCACGGACGTATATCAATGGGTGACAGTTTAAAGTGTTGGGGAGCCGGATTAATTCATAAATTTTTTTTTCTCCGAAGTCCTATCATTATTTGCTTCAATGAACCAGTGTCATAATTATTTGAGTGTGAAAAGAAAACAAAATTGCTAAGCGAATTCTGAAAAACTATCAGTCTTGCACTGGGCGTCTCTCGAAATAGAGGTTTGAACCACTGATGATCTCCATGGAAAATTTTCTCTAGTCAAATGAAGGTCTGTTGGGCCAATTACTGTTTAAATATCCGTTAAATCAACAAAATCTGTAATTAGGGTTAGTTGTAATGATACTCTTTACCCTCTGACGTGAAGACTTTGAGTTTCTCCATGCACAGAATGAGACACTGGCTGCCCGGTGTGAATAGTTAGTGCTTTCCTCTCTCAACTGATCTAATTCCAAGACTCTTACATAGGTGTAAGCGCAGTTAGGGTAATATCTGTTTAAGACAATAGGCAATTAAATGGCAGCTCTACCCCAACCCCAAAACGCATACACGAGTAAAAGGAAAGACTGCAGCTGATCTAAATAATTCAAATAAAAACTATGGCAACTCTTACTGTAAGTTACATACTTACAGGTGACAAAACATAAAACAAACACAGAAAATGTGTGGGGTCGCAGCATGGGACATAAAAAGGGCTTTGGTGGCAGCCTACAGTTGTACATCGAATTATCTAGAAGACGACTCTACTTCATGTCTAGTGGAGTAAAGAGTAGAGATGTTTGCTTCCACCCCGCTTCTGTCCGTGCCAGAGAGCACTGGGGGATTCGCAGATATAAAAGAAAAAAAATCTTTGTCCCCCTCAATGTCCGTAGCCAATCTGGCATATCTCACCTGTAATCCATTGATATATGATGCAACGGTGACTGGCGATGTCAGGACAATACCAATTAGATCATTCCAGACCAGTCCAGCCACCAGACTGTGGAACATCAGTCTCTGAGATTCAAGCCTGGTCCGATGAAGAACTAGCAAAGCTAGCAAGTTGCCAATCTGAGGACAGAAGTACACAAAAAACGTTTAGCTTTAAACCATTGGTATTCTAAAACATTTCATCATCGATAATTTCGTGGAAAATGTGGCTTCGGAATATAATACTCTGGTTTTAACGG
Source organism: Onchidella celtica (assembly GCA_963931925.1). NCBI lineage: Eukaryota > Metazoa > Mollusca > Gastropoda > Systellommatophora > Onchidiidae > Onchidella > Onchidella celtica. Next base: position 20,522,841 of record OZ007571.1, read on the forward strand.
AAAATTGCTACAAGATTCACTGCCTTTATAACAAAGGAGTTTGCCTCTTGAATAGCGAATTACAGAATGATATAATTTAGAATAAGCTAGAAAAGTCCAGTATTTCCATGCAAATAAATATTTTATTGCAGAGCAAGGACAATACTGGGTTTACTCGTCTAGTAAAGATGGCTGGAGAAGATATTTTGTGTGTAATTCCAACACGATTTTAAATTAAATGACGTCATACTGCTTTGAAAGTAAAAAAAGAGAACGTTTTATACATCCCCCTACGCTGGAAACACCAGGTTTGCATGAAAGTATGAGCCATTCTTGGCGAGCACTTCAGACCAAAGTTGATTTCTTTCTCTTCCTAATTCTGGAAGATAACGGGTAACATCAATTAAACATTCCAAGAAAAGTCAGTATGGTGGACGGGAAAAGACTGCGTTACGTTTAATCTGTCACAACAGACAGCATTGCTTCATTATATGAAATCAGCTGGTGTTCTCAAAATGTATCCTGCGCTTTTTCAGTTGCACTTCTAGTTCTGATCATACAGTAAATTTTGAATGGGCCTATTTTCGGCTAATCTAATATTAAGAACTCAGTTTCAGTCACGGAATACTAATAACTAATTTCATCCACAAACTTGCGGAAAGTTATTTCTTCATCCCATTTTACAGTAATGGAGGCAATGGTGCATCATAATTTTTAAAAAAATACATGAATAAATGAAAATAAAGGAATAAAAATAAAAGATAAATAAATAAATAGGTAAATAAATAAATAAACTGAAGTTTGCACCGAGAAACTGCAAAGTTCTGAAATTTCTCGTGATTATTACCAAAAAACCGCTGAAGACAGAAACAAAAATTAAAACACAAACAAAAAGCAAGGATTGCATTACGTATTCTAATTAAGAAACTTCCTTATGCAACTGGTGCACTTCGTCACTTCCAGGTTGTATGGGGTTACCGTGCTTTTTGGGGAAAAACGTCACGAGTATTTTTGCTGAACTGCCCTGCACCTTTTTGCAGCAGTTTGCCAGTGCGCAAAACTACAATATCTGAAATAATATTCCAATCAATACCTGAGCACTGAAGATGTTCTTTGGTGCATGATGGGATGGGAAAGAACGTTTCCATAGCCACTCCTTACCGAAACAGATGCAAGAGAAATGAATTAGAGGGTGAAAATATTCGATTAATCGTCTAAAACACTCCATGATTGGATGGATCTGGCGGCTTGGTTTCACGGGATACAAACGCCTGAACCGTGTTTACATTGATTTAAATCATGGCCAGTGTTCTTCCAGTTTCTAATCAGGAATTTTCATTCAGCTCCACTGCCAAATCTCCATGAATGAGTGGCCATGTTTGTATGGCAGAAAAAAACCCCCAAAAAACCAGCCCACACGTTAAAAAAACTTGACGCTATAAAACAAAAGGAAGTGTACCAAATGATCTCCCACAGAATCAATATTGATGAGGCGGTTAATATTTCACAGAGAGCAATATTATTATTTTTCCCGTTGCAGAGCGTAATTTTTGTAGACGCAAAGATATCCAGCACTGCTTGGGTTCGGGGAATATTCTTAAAACAAGTCTGAAGGAATGAATGAAAGAAAGAAGGGAAAGGGGGGGGGGGGGGAGTCATTGTCAAAAGAAGGACCAGTACTGGCGTAAATAGACCTATAAAATAAAACAATACTGAACGCTTGGAGACGATTTTTTGGTGTAATTTGAACACGACTTTAAATTAAATGACGTCATACTTCTGTAAGGACAAAATGAGCGTATTCATACATCGCCCCAACGCTAGAGACACCACGTTTAGGTGGTAATGTGGTTCATTCTTGATCAACAAATTGTACTTGTTCTGGTCATAATAATCGTTTGAATGTTGTTACAAGTACGTACGTCCCCCAAGTTGTTTGTGCTACGGGTACGTATTTTAAAACCTTTTGTGACTCCAGCGCTAGAGAGCTCCTCACAAAATCCTCCTAACAACAGCCTTAATTAATTATTCTTTCAGATTTTCTTTTTGTTTTCGTTATGTTTTTTGGTTGAAAGGGGTCAGGGTTAGGGATTCTATAAGATTAAGGATTGAGGATAAGGGCAAAGTCAGGGATAGATACTTCTACGTACATGCTCCTAGCGCAAAATTCTTGGGGTGTCTACGTACTTATAACAACAGTCTAATCGTTTAGTTCCATGGGCATCAGTGAATCAGAGTTTACAGCTCAGCGCGTTCTTCATAATTACAACAGAAACACAATGTTTCAAACCGGAGATTTCTTAATCATTCTAAAGTGCAACTAATTTCTACATGCCGAACTGAAAACAACAGCAACAACAACTGTCTGACGTAATAATAATAATAATAATAGTTCGTCCACCAGGTATGATGATGACCTTAACAACACCAGAGGAATAAAGAACAGAAATTGTTGAGAATTTCAACACATGGACAATAAAGAGAACTAAAGGACACAGAGGACAGAATGGAAAGACTGTTCTTTCATGACTTATGGCTTCTCATGTGACTGATAAGTCCTATTTTTGCCCTGCAGACCCTTCCGCATAAATGACAAGAGTGCTCCGTTGGTTCAGTACCACTGGGCCTTTTCTTGCGCCGTTCTCTTTTTTTGATAGCCTGCTGGACTCTGTCAGCTTCCCATGCTTTGCTGCCTCTGGTAAGGGCCGCCCTCCAATTTGCACGATCAAGCGAGAGCTTTTCCCACTCACTCACATCAATGGCAAAGGCCTTCAGTGATTGCTTGAGAGTGTCTTTGTAACGTCTCTTTGGGGCCCCAACATTCCTCGTTCCATTGGAGAGCTCAGAGAAGAAGATTTGCTTAGGGAGTCTGGAGTCGGGCATTCTGACAACATGTCCTGCCCAACGTAGCTGAATTTTTTTCAGGTGGCAGAAGATGCTCAATTCCTTGGCACGATTGAGGACCTCAGTATCTGGAAATTTATCCTGCCATTTGATCCTTAGGATCTTTCTAAGGCAGGCCAGATGAAAGTGATTTAGCTTTCCGGCACGCGATTGGTACACTGTCCAGGTTTCAGCCCCATAGAGTAGGGTGGGAAGGACCACAGCATTGTACACTTTCAGCTTAGTGTCTGTGCGAATGCCGGCGACATCCCATACTCTCTTTCGAAGCCTGCCAAATGCAGAGCTGGCTTTGCTGATTCTTGAGAGAATTTCAGTATCAACACGAGCCGCAGAAGACAGTGTACTGCCAAGATAGGTGAAGTTCTCCGACACCTTCAGAAGACTGTCATGGACTTTGATATTTGGGGTCACAGGATACTTGTCGTCTGGAGTAGGCTGATGGAGCACTTCCGTCTTCTTTGTGCTTATTGTGAGGCCAAAGTTGTCACAGGCACTAGAGAACTTATCAACACAGTTTTGCATGCTATCCTCATCGCGTGCCAGAAGTGCACAATCATCAGCAAATAGTAGGTCACAGACTTGAGTACTTTTGGTTTTGATTTTTGCCTGAAGTCTCCTGAGGTTGAATAGACTGCCATCAGTTCGGTACTTGATGCTTACCCCTTGAGGAGGAGAGCTAAAGGCTTCTTGTAGCATTGCAGAGAACTTGATGCTGAACAGAGTTGGGGCTAAGACACAACCCTGTTTTACCCCATTTGTGACAGCAAAGGGCTCTGAAACACTGCCGTTGCAGTCCAATTATAATTACCCATGTGCCCACAGAATGATGGCAAATGTACTAAGTGCGGAATATCAAATTGGCAAAAGGTTTTCCAGCAAAAGTAATTTATGGTCGCCTCTATAATACAAACACTTTGTTATTTTGTTGCTTTCTGAAATTTTAGGGACAAAACAGACCAAAGGACAACCAGGACCTAATGCATTGCATGATGATTATCTTGTTGCTTTTCAATTTTCATTCTACTTCCTACCAAATAATTTGGGACATAGGTCGGCGATACCGGAGGTTTGAACGCTCCCAGACAATTATAGTTAGGATTCACTGAGGCCTAACGTTCATGTGCGTTGTACGCACTAATCACTTGCAATTAACGACATGGCTAAAAAGAGGGGAAATATTGCGCAGTTTCCTTGTAAGAACAGAGATACTTTGATCATCACTGAAAAATATCAAAGTTCAGCAAGTCCGGATCATTTCCGCCCTCAATGCTCCATGAAGAGACAGGGTCAATTACTGGTGATCCAATGAACTTATCTGTGGTGACTTATCTCTGGGTCAGTGTGACCATATATTTTAACAGTTACGAGGTCGACAAAGAATATCCCGTTTGGAATACAGCTGGTATTCAGCTTTTAAACGGATAATAATACTACTCCGTCCACTTTTAAATCTTGATAGAGCCGTTAGCTACACAGTTTCTATGCAGACGGGCGAATTACACAAATGCTAAAGCTGGGTTTTCATGTGTACGGAAAAAGGGAACAAAAACGTCAAAAATCCAATACGTGGTAAAAAGAAAGAGTGTTTCCGTGACTACAGAAACGCACACATGAAAGTATTCGTTTTATTTCATTAATTGAAATTCCTTTTTTAAAAAAAAAATCTTTGTACACACATGGAACTGTTTATCACGCCCAAACAGAAACTACATGAACTTTATTGCCCCCAAGATATATTCCTTCCTGGTCAGATATTCCAGGAATTGCCCGTTCTTGAAATATAAGCAGAAAGACGTCTGTATATTTTACAGTTTCTAAAAAAAAAAGATATATATCAGAAAATGGCATTGTCTTCTGAACAACACATTCCAGTACAACGTGTGCGGCAGTCCTCGGGCATAAATTTTCCCAGACAAAAATAGCTCAAACTCGACAAAAAGATCTCAGCAGATTCTGAGTTTTTCCGAAGCAAAGGATAATGAATGCATTCTTGGCATACTTTGTTACATAAAACGACTACTGGAAAAAAAAATTCGTAGTCGAGGGAGGAGGGGGGGTTGGTTTGGGGGGGGGGGAGTGATAATATAAAAGCTGGAATCTTTAGGAAAGGTAAATGAGGGCAAATGCTAAGTTCTCGGTGGCACCTAGGAAAAACAACAGCAGTAACGACAACATTAAGCTTAATTAAATATGAAAGCCCTGATTTCAGACATAGAATTAGGAAATGCGGACGTGTTAAAAACAACAGCCACAAAGGAAATAGTATGATGTGTGAAAAGGCAAGTTAGAAAGATCTCAAACTGGATTTAACAGCGACAGCAAATTGTACACATTTTTTTTCACGGAGGAAAACCCGATGCAGCCCGGTACTTAAGCGCTCACCCTAACTGCCAGATTCCCGGTTCGAGTCACTTATTAGTCAAGGTCAAACCTGGCTAATTTCTCACAGTGTTCTCCAGGCATTCTCTTGTCTACGACGTGGGGGCAAGGTGGTCTAGACGCAAGGTGCTCGCCTCTCATGCCAAGGGTCCCGGGTTCTAAACCCGGGCAGTGCAGGCATGTTGGAAATTGGATTTTTCTCATATTTTCAAGTCCCTGGTCCTATTGGGGGGTAGGATCGAGGACCTAGTCTTCTCGGATAAGGACGAAAAAATTCGGAGGGCCCGTGTGCACGTTGCGCACGTTAAAGATACCTTGGCAGTTGGAAATCGTAAAGAGCAGGCCGAAAGGCCGCTGCCCGGGCAAAATTGAAAATTGAAATTAATAGATTAAAAGTTATCCATATCACCCCCCCCCCCGCCAGAATTTATTATTCATTATTAAATATATATTGTTATTAATAAATATTCAAATATTATTTGAGTTGTGTGTTGTGTGAACTGATGTGAGTTGTGAACTGCTGTGAGTTGTGAACTGTTGTGAGTTGTGAACTGCGCCTAACAGGCTGCGTTACAATTTGCTCTGAGACAGAGAGAGAGAGAGTGAGTGAGACAGGGAGAGAGAAAGAAGCAGTGCAGTGTGTTGAGCGCTTCGCAGGCAGCTCCATTCTGCTCTGTGGTTGACATGTTGTTTCTGTAAAGCGCATAGAGCATTTTAAATGGATATGCGCTATATAAATGCTATACATTATGAATGTGGCCCAGACATGGCCGGCAAAAGGAGCAACAGTAACCGCACATTTCTTGCTAGGGACATGAGGCACGGTCATTCTGCATACGGCAGTAAAGTTTAAGCGTACAACAGAGTTCATCTTGGTTTAAGACAGTGAATGAAGAATTCAAACCGGTTGTTCTCTGTGAAAAATGAACAGATTTAAGAAATTATGCTGGACATCGTGCGCAAAGCATCAATACAGGCGGCAATAGGACTGAGTCTGACATCTTCAGCAGAATATAATAGGATAAATGAAAGAAAAGAAATAATGTTTTCTGAACTTTTAATTCTCTAGAGCCGACGCTAAAATATTATTACCAAACACCAGGCAATAGTACAGATCTATTGTGATTGTTTTGTAATAAAGGGCCTCACATCTTTTTTTTTTTTTTTATCTATCTGCACGTAATTCACTAAATGTGTATTGCGACATAAAGAAATGAGGCGGCATTGAAACAGCTGATAAAAATGTACTTCAGACTTTGACAGAAGTTGTCACTTTTTTTTTTTTTTCACCCTTGGGTGGCAGGAGGTGTTTTCGAGTGGCATTAGAGATCGCTCGTCTCTACAGTGACCTGATACAGTGTCTGACACCGAATTGGAGAACTCGATAGGCTACTCGAGTGTCTATTCGACTTTTTCTGAAAGTTGTCCCCCAAAAGATGACAAATGGAAAAAGTGCGTGAGCTTGTGGGTTAGAGAGAAAGACCAGAAAATTACACTGATGAATTATGCAGTCTCTGTATTTGATTATCTATGGAAAATAGGAAAGGGGTGCTGATGTGTATGTGCGTATGTGTGAGGGAGAGAGAGAGAGAGAGAAAGAGGAAGAGAGACAGATAGAGAGAAAGAGGGAGAGACACAGAGATATAGAGGGTGAGAGGTTCAGAGAGATGCAGGCAGATAGATAGACACACATAAACACACACACACACATGGAGGGAGAGAGGGAACGAGAGGGACAGATATAGAGAAAGAGCGAGAGAGACAGATAGAGAAAGAGGGGTAGAGGTCAGACTAGAGGGACACAGACAGACAGACACACATGCACACATAGAAAAAGGGGGAGAGAGAGAGGAGGGAGAAAGAGGCAGAGGGGAGGGAAAGAGAGAGAGGGGGGAAGAGACAGAAAGATAGAGAGATACGAAATAAAGGGAATAGAGGAATGAAAACGGCAGACGCTAAAACCAGCAAATGGATCAAATGAATACACAAGTGAAAACAGATATAATAGACAGAAACCATTTTTGAAACTAAGAGAATGGAGAAAAGGAAGAAGACCTCATAGTGTACAGAAACTGCCTGGTTTGGCAACAACATCTAGGCCAGTATGATAAACAACTCCAGCGATACTGCATAACGAATGCAAGTGTTCTACATCATGGCCATACAGGAAGCATCGCATCTTGTAATTACAGGCAAATGGAACATGTCATAATGCTGATATTCTGTCCAGTGGGATATTGTCACTTGAGGGAAACCCCCTGCATGTTATGCATTTCCCTTGTAAATTTGTTCTGCATCTTGCCCAGTTCGTTTTCCACGAATACCCAAGAAGACAATGAATGCGCAGAAAGATCAAGCTTCAAGATACCCGAAATGAACTCTTTAACCGCCAGAATGTTGGCGGCGTACTATCATGAATAATTTTTTGTATTATGTCGGTTGTAAATTTGTCTGGTACAATTAAGGTTTTAGACATTTAATACATTTCCCTTTAAACGTTCCTATTTGCCTTTTGGAATAACCGAAACAATCAAAATCAAGTTACAAGGACTATCAAGATCATAGCAGAGCCACTTTGGCACTGAAAAGGTTTAAAGCTTATACCGTGTCCTTAAGTGGACAGATCTGTGTATACATGAACGATCGCCAGGGCAAGGTTGTGACCTAACTGATTTACTCTTTGTACAATTAATTTACTGTGATTTGACAGACAGCAAAATGTGTTAAGAAGTACTTATAAATATAGCCATAAAAACAAGGAAGTAAGAAGCCGAAAGGCATGCGTTAAAGCTGTAGTGATATGAACATTAATTTGAGAAACAGTTGAAGAAACAAATATTTCTGAAAAACGTTCACCTAACGAAACTACGCACATACTATTATCCAGCAGAAAATTTGGCAAGTTCAGTAATGACATGAAATTTGACATGCTGCGCTTCTCTGTCCACTGAGTATCTGAAGGCTTTTTGTACTTTAGCATCCGGGGTGACTGCTACCTATATAGCTTTACAGCACTAGAACAACACGTCTCAGTTAGCGGTTTATTGGTATCGTTTCCTGCCACCTCTCGTCAATCAGAAGAGCGGGCAGTTGAGCGACTCCCTGCACAGCCTTGAACACTGATAACTCTTTGTACAGCACGAAACTATGAGAGACGCGTTTTCATCCCCGAGCTTAATACACTGCCCATCCATCATGCACTACAGCAAAATAGATCCCCCCTCCCTCTTTTTTGTCCCCACTTTACTATGGCATACCACTTGTACTAAGTTCTCTTATCAGCTGCACAGTTGGCAAATCACGTAATTCGATGTTTCCCCTCAGATGTACAATTGGTAAACACACCGTGCTGAGTTCTCTGACATCCTCTCTGACATAACAACATTTATGGCTAAACTTTGTCTAAAAGGCGCATTGAGATAATTCACTTATTTTCATTCCCTTCAAATCCCACAAAACAGAGTAAATCTATGTCAACGAGTAAAGAACAAAACTAAACAAAAACACTTTACGACATTGTCACCTGTCTTTGCCACTTCTCAGTTCATAGTAAATATACGAGTATTACAGTAAAATTCAAAATGCCTTTATTGTGATTGATCTTTACCTAGTGAGCAGCCGCATAAACTCAGTTCAAACACTAGGAAACATTGACGGTTCACTTTAATGTTATAACTATGTCCCATTTACGATCGACAGTGTGCACTAATGGCACAGTCGTCAACCAATCACATGTACTAAAACTGTGCCATGTGCACATTGCGGCAACATTCACCTGCTAAGCAAAGGGTCCCCCCTTCCCCTTGCCCTCTCTCCACCCGCCATTGTTGTTGTTGTCGCATAGGTTGTGTGGATCAACTAAGATGGGGGGGTTACGGTGGGGAATGGAATGAGGTTGGCAGGCTGACGGGTCACTGTTGGTTAAAGGTACTCTTGCCGGTGTTGGCTGGGCAGCTTAGAATTCAGTGCCATTGCAGTACTTCATGATTCCAAACGATGTGGCTCAGTGATTCTGTTTGTCCCTGACGCTGTCCAACAAGCCTTCCCTGTCTTTGTTTCTGACATCAAGCTCACAGTTTCCATGGAACAAAGACAGAATTCTTTCTGTTCACCGGGACCAGGATGTCACGCGACACACTGCTATATATATTAAAAACTGTAATACGATTCTTTTGGTATTACTTAAAAGTGGCAAGTGCACGAAAGACAACATAGGCCTACAGTAATTTCACAGCTAATGTTAGGTGCAAGAGAACCAGGAAGAAACCGAGTAGTTCAAGCCATTTGGGGGGGGGGGGGGGGAGGAGGTAACGCTACTTCTCCACCCCCCCCCCCCACACACACACACACCTCTCATCTCTCATTCCCGTTACATCCCCCGACTATTCAGAATCAGATTTTGGTAACATCACCAACAACAACAAGAACTGTCATGAACGCCCGTATGCCTATCATTCTACTGGTTGTCAAACTGTATGAACAACATCTACAATGCCCTTGATGTTTCAGTTTACTTCCCATCAAGCAGCAAGAAATTGCCTCAAACGAGATAGACAAAACCGTTCGATTTCAGCTGGAATATAAAACTAACACAAATATACTTTTCAGTGCAATGTTCAATCCTTTTTTGAAGAGATAGAGTAAAGTGCCCCCCCCCCCCGCCTCTCGGAGACCACTGGTAGTTAATAGAGGTGGTGGTATATAATTAATGTGCTAGACGACTTTTACTTTGAAGCAGTCAGTACTCACCACTCCACACAAAAACATAGCGATTGGGGAGGCAATAGTGGCCCCAGCAAAGGTGTGATCCGTGATGTTAGTTCCATTTGTGATGTTGCTGTTGTTGTCACGTGCCCAGTACATCATAGTGACGGCCTCGTCATCCCACTCCATCCCTGGTGGTAGATGCATGTTGAAGCTGCTCACGCTCAGGTCACCATTGGACTACAGCACCTGCCAGATACGAGAAAGTAGATGGCATTAGATTTCTGAGCAAAGCGTTATACATGTCCGTACATAATCGAGAAGTCCAAATACAAACATACTGGTTAGTCATTTTGATTTGTTTGCTAGTGTTCCCCTTCAGAAAACGGGTGTCGAATGTCATCTTCCGCTTCCATAATATTACAAGTCGAACATTCGTCACTGCTCTACGATATTGGCATATTTCACACTTATCCCAAAAGACAATTAACTGTTTACTGCATTCCTGAGGATGAGGGCTATCAGATAATATAGAAAATGAAATACGCCATTAGAGAAATGTAATAATCCAACAGAATCATCGTAATGGCATAAGTCAACAAATAACAGGAAAAGAAACTGTTTTTTATTAATATCTCAAAAGTGTCAAAATATAACTTATGCCATTAGCGTAGAGCAGTAACAATGTGCTAGGTGGATGATGCACCACATCAAGCCTGTACAGTTTTTCTCGGTCTTAGTTGAGATGTGGCCTGTGATGAGATGTAGAGCTAAATAGGTCTAATGAGACTGTAACAAGTCTGTTTCACTAAGTTTAGGTGCGTCATAACTGCCTAGAGTCAGCTGGCGGAAAAAAACCAAAGAATTCGCGCACTGGCTCAAAACAGACGCGAAACAGACTTGACTTATGCACCGCCAACCCCAGGGATTTTTTATCTATAGATCATTTGCGCCCTTTTAGGAAGTCAGCATTGAATAATATCATCCGCTCCTAGAATATTGAAAATCGAAGTAATGTTTAAAAAAAAAAAGAATTGCAAACCAAATTAGTACTAAAGACTGGATTTTGTTTTTTCGTGTGTGTACACTTTTTCCAGTGCATGAGCTTCGCACATAATGCTGTTTGATTTTGTACTTCTGAGTTACCGCTCTCTCTGAAACGAACATAAGAAACAGTACCAAACTGATTGCTGTACCTATGTTGGTTACAGCTTTATTCGCCCTGCCATCTTTACATTCAGCGGATACAATCAATTCGTATTTTTCTGTTTTCATATTAATCCGCCCATGTCTTCATCAGATCTTCTGATAGTTTATATATCCATACAAAGATCTAGTCCACTCATCATCGGTGTATTTTGTTCTACACATCCATCCATTCGCAACTGATATTTTTCACTGACCATGCGATTTGTCCATTTATTTTACTCACAAAGCTTTCGTTTATCAACGTTATCTTGGTTTCAACAAAATCATCAACCAGAACATTTTTATTATTCACTAATTAAAAACCTGGATAATGAAAGACAAAAACAGGTTTTACGAGATATGGATCAATAATTGCTATAGACCTCGCTTTTTAATAGTTCAAAGAGATTTTGTAAGCATCTGAAATGGAGGGTTTGTTTTTGTTGTCCAAGCAGGGATGAAATACGCGATGCAAATGATAGCAGCTGCTTTGATGAATAAGCTTCTATAAAGAGGATTATTATGACGTATGGAGCAAAAAGAAAAAGACAACGGAAATATGTTGTTTTTTTTCAAAAGGAAAGGTAAAGAAGTTTCGAAACTATAGTTCAAGATGTCGCGTGAAAGCCGAAGCGAGGATGTCACTAGATTAACTGATCGAATCAAACGGTCCCTTTCAACCTAGTGCAAAGTGAATAACAAAATCAGCCAGATCTTCAGCCTTCAAAGCCACCAGCCATGGGGAGGAAAATTCCACTGCACAATTTGAAGATATTATTCCAAATTCACAGATATCCACGCCTGCGAAAACAATCTTACAAACACACAAATACGCATACACACACAAAACAACAACAACAACAACAATAACAATAAAAAGAAAAGAAAAACATACATAAGCACCGACATACAAACATTACCGGGCACCAAACATGATAATGAAATCCTGTTCTTCACTCGAATTTCATGCACACACTTCACATTATATCAACGTACACAAACACGCACGAGACCACCGGCACAGCGTCAAAAATATCCCAACCAAAAAGCACAAAGGTCCAAAAATGTATCCCCTCACACGCCAAAATTAGGTTTTCTCAACTTTCCAACAAGACACTAGCAAAAAGAGCAAACAGGTAAAAACTAACAAAAGAGTCGGTCTAATTGGTCCTCCGAGCTGCTTGAGAGAGAAATTAAACCACTTAACTCATGGCAAAAAGATCTTGACATGCTTCTCTTACGTCAGGACTGAGTTTCTGAACAATCCACAATTTTAAGGGTAAACGAACTGATGACAAAATGTCCAGGAAACAGTTGTTTTTTTCTTTCAGTCGTTCATTCCCATTGTGCGTCTCTCTCACGTTCTCCTTCCCGATCCCACGTATCTTCGGATTTCTTATTTCTCTTCGGTTGTCTTTAGCCATAAACATCCTTTCCATGTCTCTACATTTAACCCCCTTCCTTCCATGTTCTTCTATGTGCACGTGTGCACTTGTTTCCGTATGTCTGCCTGTCTCTCAGTCTCTTTCCTTATTGCTTCAGTTTAATTTCTCCGTCAGTACAAGTTGTCTGTCTATCTGTCTGTATCTCTTTTACTCTCTTTCCTTATTGCTCTCCTTCCCCGTCACTGCACGTTGTCTTTCCCTCTCTCTCCCCCTCCTTCTCTCTCTCTCTCTCTCTCTCTCTCTCTCTCTCTCTCTCATATTGCTTCCGTTTTCCCCATTAGTGCCAGTTGTCTGTCTGTCTTTTACTCTCTTTCCTTACTGCTTCCCTTCTCCGTCATTGCAAGTTGTCTTTCTCACTCTCTCCATACTCGTTCTCTCTCATCTTGCTTCCGTTTTCCACGTGAGTACAAGTTGTCTGTTTGTCTGTCTGTCTCTCTTTTTCTCCCTCTTATTGCTTCCGTTTTCCCCATTCATACAAATCGTCTGTCTCTCTGTCTGCCTGGCTCTTCCTCTCTCTGTCTCTCGCTCTGTTTCTCTTTCCCCTATTGCTTCCGCTTTCCCCGTCAGTACACATTGTCTGTCTGTCTGTCTCGCTTTCTCTCTCATTGCTTCTGTTTTCGCCGTCGGTACAAGTTGTATATAATCGAACCAGAGCGTCATGTGTGAAATCCTGGAATTACCCCTGATGTTCGATAGCGAAAAGTGGCCGTTACCTAGCAATTATAACAACAATTCCAACACATAGTGGTGCTTGTTCCCCCCCTGCCTGTCACCCATTTGACCATCCTACTGTAGAGTGCTAATCACTGTGGTCATCCATGTGTGATCAAGTCTGACTCAAGATAGATACCAAAGGTTAGTTGTTCCTTACATCTCTGCCTCAGGTTCCCATATTTTTCTTTCCATCCCAAAAATTCATTGTTCTTTCCGTCTTTCTGTTTCTTTCGTTCCTTTTCTTTCTTCATCTCTTTCTGTCTGTCTATCTGTCTGATTGTCCTTACTTCTTTTTATTTTTCGTTCTGTCTGTCTTTCTCCAACACTTCTTTTTCTTCCGTTTCTTCTTCTTCTGGATATTATCTCTCATTTCTTTTCCGTTTCTCCCTGTCCCTTGACTTCCAGCTTGAATACATCAGTCTTGTTCTCCCCGCTTTCTGTCCCTAAACGTCCTCATTATTTTTGTAAGATAGAAGTAAAGTGGACGAATCAGTGTGTCTTTTGTCTGACAACACATTCTTCTGATGTTTAAGCTAGGTGCATGTGTTTCTCTAAAGCACAGAATTCAATGCAGCCGTCTCACTGAACGACCATTAGATTATCAGGGCCGTGAGAATCATATAATAATATCATCCTGCTGTAGGCCAAGCACCATTGTTATAATTACGTCATGTTTTGCCACGGATCAATTGATAATTATTTGTAGTGGTGGGTGTGAGTTCAGATTTGGATTTTTAATATCCAGTTAAATGGATCAGTCCGATAATCCGAATACAGGCGGATGATCTGATTGGGACCCGCTTCTGACTTGCTTTTAGAGATCTATATCAGAGGCTCGTTCTGTAACGAAGCAGTTTGTCTGTCCGCCCCGTCTCCGGTTAACCTCACTCTTTTTTTTGCGCCCCCCCCTCCTCCCCTTTCCAGAGTGCAAGGACGCTCCACAAACTCGCAAGTGCCTCAAAACAACAACAACAAACAAACACCAAAGAGAGTAGTAAATTAACCTACAACGCCATTTGAAGTCAGCGAACGTGGACGCTACAAACTTCTTCTCTCCTCGAAACGGACGGAGGTCGAGACATTGATCTAAAATTTGGATCATTAATCTGGATATCCAAATATTTTGACGTGGATAATCCAAAAAATCCGGATCACTCAAAAGCATCTGGCTACCAGCACTATTAATTCGCCTCTCATACGGCAACGGTGGCAGTGGTTGTGTGTTTTGCGCTTTATGGGGGGTCTATACTTCGAGAAATCAAGAGGACTTGACCCAAAGAAATATCTGAGCCGTGCCTCTCTGTTCAAAACGTAAAGCCCAATACACGTATAGTTTATATATTTATTGCTGAAACAACACAAGTAGCACGACCTGGCAATTTGCATCATGCCCAAGCCATCGAAACACCTTACATTTTAGCCCTCGGTATGCAAGTATTTACATAACTTACCTTTTCTGAGCAAAGTGTTTGACTGTATGGCAGCATGTTTGAAGAGTCGCGCACAGAACTTAGCTTGAAAATATTCCAGGACATTATTTGTATTACTACTCTCGTTGGATGTCTCAGTTCCTCTGTAATAAACCAACTGACGCGTGGAATTTTCTCCATGCGAAACAAATGTGTTCTTCGAAAGAAAAACTGCCTCTTACCTCAGTTTATGGCAGCACTTAACAGTGCAAAGGAACACTCATTTATGGCAGCCAAACTGCAGCTTTAAATAAAACGGGGTTATAACCCTGCCAGCGAAACGCATTGTGGCAATAGTTATTGAGTTGTTTTTTTTCTGGAACAAGTGCATTAATTTTTCAGCCCAACGTTTTGTTTAGTTCGACCATTTTGTATGTTTTGGTATCTCTCTATTGTCAATGGTAGGCCGGAAGAGTGAATGCAAGAATCAATAGGGCCCTTTCCATGATGGCTGCAAGTATCAGTTTGGATTCCTGGTGACACTGGCATTTCTCTGTCTCCTTTCAGTAATTTCCATCGATTTCCTATTTTTTCCCCTCGTTGTCAGTGCTCTATTACCTTAGCAAGTCTACACTGTACAGACCGTATTGATTAGTGTGAGATCCTGACCAGATTGACAGATATTCCGCATTTGTTCTGACAAATAATATAATCAGATAAGGAAGACAATTAAATTAAATATTAAATCCAGAATAACTTAGAAACATAACGCTTGTGACAGGTTTAACCATACGCCTAAATCTCACTATAAACATTGATAGATAGTGGGAAAAATTGGATGAGGAATCAGACTACAAAGAAGATTTGCAGAACGTTGGTAGAAGAACGAGAAAAGAAAAGGAAAGCCACGGTGAACAAGATGATAAAAATAATAATGGTGATGATGGCGACGACGATGATAGTAATAATAATAATTTTAAAAAAACAAGTATACAAAAAAGAAGAAAATACAACGAAAAGAATGCATGGAGATAAAAGCATGAAAAAATAACGACGTGCAGAAAAAGAATACTAGAATCAATATAGCTTTTTTCTCAAAGTCTGCAACTTTCTGGTTCCACTGCTGGTGACGCCGGCATTGTTTAAAATGTCTTCTTACAATAATTTCTATCTATTTCCGTGTCTCATTTCCCATTTCATTTTGGGATATACTGTCATAGAGTTCACCTCTGATGTTGATATTGGCTTTTGGTATGTGCTGTGGCTGAATCAATGAATACACTAAGACATTTTTCAGTTCATGTGACCTCCACTTTGATAGGACAGGGAGATTCATAATGGCAGACAGAGCAGCCAGGAAGAATGGGGTTTTTCCGAGGAAGAAAGGGCTGGAGGTGGACTGCGAAGACTGGTGAAAGAAACCTTGAAAATGAGAGGGAAAAAAGTGGACAACTAGAACTGAGTGATGATAGAAATCTGAAAGAACTGTGATGTGAGAGAGGATCTAATGTTCTTGAACAAAATATAACAAATACAAAATGTTCTAGCAACTCGCTTGGCATTTATTCTCTAATCAAAGGAAAAATTCTTTGGTTTCTAAGGGGCCTCAGCCGAAGGCTGTTGGCCCCCATGACTACCGAAACACAACTCACTAGGGCCCAGACATAACTCACTAACTTACGTGCACCCATGGTCATTTTATAAGGATGGTCAAACTAGTGGGCGAGACCAAGGATGGTCAAGCTGGCCGGAAGGGCCAGGCGTGTGGGCGGAATCTTTAGCGAAGATAGCCGCTCCTTTACGACCTGGCCTTGAGGGGCGGGATGTCTGGGAAACTGATATTATAACAGAACAATAAAATACTATGGCAAGAAAAGAACCCAGCAAAACGCAGGGGTGAATAAAAATACGAAGATTGTCACGAATGAAGTTCCCGGTGAAGTGAGCGTTTAAATTCTTCAGATCCAACTTGGCCGGTGTAAACATAATCATTATCAGTGCTTTAGAGCATACATTTGTAGTCCCACGGGAAGCAGTTCTACATTATATGTTCGGGGTAAAATGCCATTACCCTAGACGCTGTTGTTTGTCCCAGCAAAGAATCTGATCAATTCCATCTGTCTGAAAATAAACAGGGATATTTTGGCCAAAACCACCCAAAAAAAAAACGTCACTTTAAGATTTAATTGCCACCTGCTCCCAGCGGTCAAAAATAATGTTTAAGATATTTGGGACAGCCCCAAAATGATAATTTTATTATAATCCTTATGGACATTTTTTTTTCACTTTGGCATCAGAAAAACCGCACATAGTTTACTCTTATCACAGTGGTTCCCAAGCTAAATATTTTTACAGCACCAGTCACACAGCCAGCAGAACAATATCAACACAACTTAATCTACCTGGACCATATCACAACTAAAGGCACATTAAAAATGTAAGATTTTTCTGGAAGCACAGGCCGGTCAGATGTCTAGCAATTTAAATAAATAAATAAATAAATAAATAGAATTTAAGGACCCACCTCGCTGGAACCAGCAAAATCCTGCCAACATTTTTCTTCGAATTATGTGTAAAATCTCACCTCGTAAATTCTCGGAATCACACGTTTGCCAAAACGTGGAGCGTTTTTTAAATGAAAATGACGAGAACGACATTAACGTTGCTTGAGGGCAAAACTCCACAGGCCTAATACTTTCTAAATTCAGTTGTAAAAATTTCATGAACGTTTTTTTTTCCCTTTTTGAAAAAAAAACCAAAACAAACAACAACAACAAAAAGACAAACTGAATATGACGAGTGCAGTCTGAAGAGGAAGGCGCGTTCAAAATAAAAGCGACGACTTAATTTTCTGTCTATGAAAAATATTACAGGAATTCTTAAAACGCGGTTTATGCAGCTGTCCATTACGCCCTGTGCCAATGGCCGGTGCTTTAGGTTTGCGAAGTAAACTTGTAAAAACTTGTAAAATATTACCTGAAAGTAGTAGCAGAAACAGGACGCCTTTAAAATGGTGTCTTGGTGCACCAGTGGAAAGGATTGGAAGAAATGCTTTAAAATGTTACAAAACTTTGCAGTCGTGCCAAGAGCCTCTTCAAGGAGGCAATTTATTTCTTTCACCACTAAGTAGAAAGACGTCTTTTGCACATAAAACTAAAGAACAAAGAGTCCCAGACGCACGCATCTAAATGCTCACGCAGATAAATCTAGGCATTGTCGTACTCTATCTCGCAGTTGTCATTGCGCGTGTAGGGGTGAAACAGAAAAAGGCTGGTGTAGGCGCCAGAATGGTGACTCGCCACCTAATTACTATGCATCATGCTAAAACACCAGGCACTGTTACGCACTAGGCAGTGATTAGTGTTTCAATGTGATACATAATAATTGGGTAGCGAGCCACCAGTTCCGGTTCACCCCTTAAGCTGGCTTCAGGTGGCGTGTAATCTACTTTTGAATATTTCTGATGATTTACATCTTAAAAACAATGCATTTAGCTTGTTAAAGGGTAAACTGTTGAAGTGACTTGAGTGCAGTGAGGAGGTGAAGTGGCACCATCCTTAATTTATTGTTTGTGTCCTTCATATATCATGCGTTTGAAAAAAACAAGATTTCCGTCTCAGGAGACAGACCTTAGCTTGCTATCACTGTCAGTTAAGCAGACAGTAAAGATGTCTGTCAGGTGCTTACGTGAAGAGCTGTCGAAAGCGCCAGGAATATTGTCTCTTTTTTTTTTTCAACAGTTTCTCATAAATCTATATCTCAGCATCTTTAAAGCATGCCTATTGTCTTCTAAGTTCAATTTTTGTGGTCATATTTATTCTACTGATCACAGTATCACATTCAATTCCTCTCCTGTTCAAAATGTGTCTACACTGCCACGATGGATTCATTCCATATTAACCTATTTCACCGAAAGCGGTGTTAACTTTAGTAGAACATCTATACAAAAAAAATGTAAGAAAACCCCTTTGTTCCCTATGAACTCAAAAACTACTGGACGTATTGAACTGAAATTTGGCACACACAATTGTACGATACTGACCAGTGTTCCTATGTACATAGGCATAAAAAAGCTTATGGGATTCGTGAGTTATTCCAATAATGCGATAAGAATGGAACAGTAAATTTGCGAGAGCGTTTGATCCGAATTGTACGTTCGTTAACCTATGACCTCTTTCTTTGTTAATCGCTTTTCCACTTCCGGCCCCGGAATTCGATTCATAATCACAGTAGTGTCTGTGAGAGCTAGATCTAACATGCACTGATGCAGCATGCCCCCTAAAAAACGTACTATCGGTAGGCATACAAGTCTCAAATCGCTGTAGTTTTGTTTATTGGAAATTTATTGTTTCGCCATCATTCAGATCTATTTCGAGTCATGGTTCGCCATTTTAAGGTTTCGTTATCATTACCTGCGATGTGTTCACTGTCAAACACACTAACCCGTGCGCAAATCAGGCAGTTGTACGGGATGCGCAGGGTGTCAACTCACAAAGGCAGAGCAGTAAGACTTATTTAAAAACAAACAAACAAAAATAAAATAAACAAATAGGAACAGGCCAGATGAAGCAGGTCCATAATAACCACCCAGAACTGAAACCAATATTCAAACCGATTTATCCCCGGCAGGGCCGGGGACCTCAGCTAGTTATCTCAAATGGAGGTAGATACTGCATCTTGTTCTTGTTGTGTTTTTTTTACCAAATGAACCAGTTCCATTTTCTTTTGTCACTGAATGGTTGTGATTCAAATCCTGTCCTTATCGTTCACACTGAGGCACCTGTTCACGTATGGGCATGGCACGTTTCTGTTTATTGATCAGAAAAGAGTGATCGGCAGACACGGGGCAGCTAACTATGTAAAGCCGCTTACAAGTTACGTGTGTTTTGTTTGGGAACTCACGATGTTGAAATAGAAATGAAAACACCAACATAAAAAAAGTGCATTTTAAAACCCTCGATTTTACGTAGGTCTTGTGGGAGATTAAAAGTGTGAATATAATAATTGATCTCACAGCGATGCGAATCCTCAACTGAATATACTTGACGTAGCCACTTATTTAATCTTGGCCACTTGCATCTGCTCTCAGATATTCACTTCAGAATGGATGACACTGTATATTAAGAAAAAAACAATAATTCCAAAGTTTCGAGACATCTGTGATTACTCACGTTGGTCCTTTGAGACTTATCTTGGAGAGAAGTACATGAATTGATAAGGCTTCGAAATTTCCATTTTCAGGGGGAAAAAACTGTCTATTGCCAAAAACGGAGAGAGATGGGAAATGACTATTTTGAGTCAAAATTATATTCTATGTAATGAAGTATCACTACTGTAATGTAGAATTGCTGGAAAGGGCCAAATTTGTCACATCTTGGAAGATGAATATTTCTCCTCCTAGTTCTAATATATTATTGTAAGCTACATCTGTCCAAATGTTGCATACATAGCTAGAAGTTTTCTACAAGTTTATGTGTCGTTCGTACAGCACCAATTTCTCCCCCTACATTGTAATTAACTCCAAAACCAGACTTCAAGAATGAACGACATGAACACAGTAGCTAAATCTGGCGCAGAGCCTAATTGGCAGTTTACTGTACAAGTAAGAAACTCGGATGCAGTTGTATTTTTTCTGGGTTTTTTTTTTTGTGGTTGGTTTTCAACCTCCACTTAACTGCATCATCCATTTAAAGGGGACAGTGGAATAGAACATTACTGTTGCTCTGAGGACCCGATGGTCTAGAGGCAAGTTTGCACGCCTTTCGTGCCGAAGGTGCCGGTTTCGAATCCCAGTCGGTGCAGGCATGATTTTTTAAATCATATTTTCTTGTCCCTGATCCTATGGTAGATAGGACGGAGCACCTAGTCTTCTCGGGTATGGACGAAAAACTCAGAGGGTCCGTGTGCACGTTGCAAAGATACTTTGGCAGTTGGAAGTCGAGAAGAGCAGGCCTAACAAGGCTTCTTCCCGGGCAAAACTAAAGAAAACTAATCCCTACCACCCCACACCATCCCCCAAAAAAGAAAAAAAAAAACGCCGACCGGCGCTGCATTATAGCCACGACATGTCTGCTCCAGTTGTAGCAGGGCTGTCATGACAATAAGGCAAATTTCCCAAATGGAATCAAAGAAGTGTACAAAATACAAATGCAAAAAAAAATAAAAATATTGCAGTTTACTGTCATTTGCTTTCTATGGCAAGTAATAATATGCATGTATTGGACACATTCGGAACCCAGTCACAAACAGACAAGAAGACCGAAGAAAACTTGATCACTGATCTCATTGTATAGAGTAATCCTTCTACAGAATATCCAAAACCGTCACCACAGAGGTCAGTAGGCACCACGTTTTCCTCACTAGCCCACGCAACATATAGGTCTGACAACACTGTAAACTCACCAGGGCACGAGAAGACATGAGCAAATCAATAGAGGAGCTTCCAAGCGGAAATGTGAAGAAGTTAAAACGTGATGTTTACTGGCTAGTAGTTCTTACAGTTATCCTTTTGTCCTTCACTGTCAGTCTGCACTGATGTTTTACCAGTGGAAAAGAAAGAGGGCGGGATTTCGAAATGAACTCGTCCATTGTAAGTTTAGTACTCAGGAAATACCCGGGCTTTTCTCTCGGATTTTGGCGTCGATTTCAAAGATTTTCGGTGCTGGACTTCTAAGTACAATGTCGCGTCTTTACCATGGGATCGATATCAATTTCAGTGAACAGGGACTCGCGTTTAACTGTGATGGCGATATCAAAGTTCGGCGCACGAGATGGCAATCTTTTTCTGAGTCTTCACCAGCCACTGATCTGTCAAGGTTAAGATGGAATAGATGTTACAGCCTCAGATTTGCCTAGCCAGTGCATAAACATTTCTTGAGCTAGACACATTTCCAACTTTGTCCTTAGTGTATTAGACTACGCTAGGGCTTGACTGAAAATGACTTTATTATTAATTGCGGGAGACAAGTAAAACTACGTCTTAGAAATCAAGTCTTTTTTTTTTTTTTAAATTTGTTTTGATAAATTAGTTGGAGCTGGTAACTTGTTGTATAATATTTGTTAAGGAATCGATATCTGTCTGCAGTTCATACTGTCATTCTGAATAGGATCTTTGGCCAAACCTAGTATGATAATATTGTTAAACAGAGTGGTGGTGCTTCATCAGTTCTGTGCAGTTAAAAGGATTTCAACGTAATAATGTGTGTATGTGTTTCTTGACCTAATTTCAGTTGGTCAATCCAGTGAGACATATGGATGATAGATTTCCCTAAATTTTATGGCGATTTGACAGATAACTGCTTTGAAACAGGTAGCTACAAATGCATTCAGATTCAACTCACTTGAAACATGGAATAGGATAAAGTATTGGGAGAACATCGGAATATACAAGGAGAAAACATGAATTGTTCTGGAACGTCGTCAAACACACAGCTGGATTTGGGGGGAAAAGGGTAGGCCTAATGGGGTTGGGGGTGGGGTGGGAGAGTTTATGTCGGTATGACTTCAATCAGTATTTAAAGTTTGAAAGAATGTGTAGGTCTGCCAAGAACGCTCCTACCTTGTCTCTCTTTTTAGTTCCAGTCGGTCAATGACTTTGACTTCGCTCATCTCAGAGATGACCTACTGAAAAGGCTGGGGATGGAGGGGGGGGGTGCTCTAAATCTGTACTTGCCAATAAACCAATTGCCATTTCTGTTCACACACCACACAGAGCAACAACGAATTGCAATGAGTGCGCACTGTCTGAAAAGAGACTCGGTTTATCGACTGAGAAGTGAGGTAAGGTTGAATGACGCCAGGAAGGCGTTCCTGTTAGAATCTGTTCATAGAAGGAACTGCCAATTAAATCAGTCATTGAAAATGTAAATATCGCTAGATTCAGCGCAATAGAACTGTCAGATTAGATTCACTTCTTCAGTGTCCTCGAACAAAGAAAAGAAATCAGGTCACTCTGAGTGTGTCTGCCATCTGGGAAGAAAATTTTATGGAAGAGAGTCCCTGGAGGATGACATTCACGGTGATATAATACAATAAAATTTAGGAGTGTTGATATAAAACTATACAGTACAAACATAGCAAGAGCACGGGAAGTAAAATATCTTGTAAAATCCACATATCTTGTATCACTCCAGAGGAATTTATCTGCCACGTCGCTGTCTGACATTGATAGCTCTAAGACTGAATAAATGTGCAATGAAACACCAGATACAAGCTAGCATCAGTATAGACAGACAGACAGATAGACCGACAGGCAGGCAGGCAGACAGGCAGACTGCCAGACAGGCAGACAGACATAAAGACAGACATAAAGACAGATAGATAGATAGATAGATAGATAGATAGATAGATAGATAGATAGATAGATAGATAGATAGATAGATAGATAGATAGATAGATAATAGCTGGAAAGACATCAATGCTTATTATTTATATCGAAATATCTTTATCACTGAAGAAAAACCATGTACTGCATTATTTCATCCTACCAGCAGAAAAATAATACTCTATCCGCTACGAGAACAAGCGCTGGTAGCAATAAAATATTGCGTGTAACCATTCACAATTTTGTGTTCGTCACCATAACCTGCAAGCATTATCACAATGTATACACTGTGCCAGCAAAGTCAGTTATAGATGTTGGAGTCCGAGTGCTGTCATAATAATGTCATCACATTTCCCATGTCCCGTGTTACTGTTTGTGTGTGGGATGAATGTGAGTAGGTGTATATGGCTAAAAGCCAGTGTGTGTGGGCGAGTCTGTGACATCCTACATGGTGTGTGCCCGACTGACTGACTGGCAGAACAAGAGAGACACAGGGAGCAGGCGCCAATAAACATGAAATTGATAAGTAGCACCTCCAACTATAATTGAGCTAGAGGGTGAACCTGGAAGCAGCTAAAACTTCGCGACTACGCCATTAAAAATTACGAAACTTGGTGTACTGCATCAATTTTTGACGAAAAGTTATGTGGACACATTCATTTTGAATGAAAATCAGTCTTTATTATTATTACTAATTTTTATATTAAACATTTTTTGAGCCGCAAAAACAGAGACGCATATATTCACCGGATAGAACCGAAAAGTGTGGCCGGAAATTGTGCTCTATGTCATTATTTACACATCGCCGGCCTAAAGTCAACTTATCATGCCAGTGTATTCTGCAAGGAATTGTGATGTAACAAAACGATCTGTTGGCCTCTGCATCGAATCCAAGTGCCGTTATGAATGAACCTAGATCTAGACTATACAGCTTGGACTTGGTACAAGTAAAATCTGCAAGATTTATCTTGGGCGGGTCGGCTGGTATTTATGATGTCACTACTAAGTACTCCACCCCTGATACACAGCGCGATACTTCAACCAGCCAACAAATATTCACAAGCACTCAAAGAACATGCGTACCAAGGTTAGAGTAAATAGTTGCAATCAATCCCACAGCAATTCAAGCATCCTACACACATTTCTCTATGGAACAAAATGACGGTCATTTTTGTGTCTAATCTGTCAGCGATATCAGTAAAGGTGTGACGCATGACATGCCCCACCCTGCACGACAGGGAGCCCGTGACGTCACCACTGATAACTCGGGTATCTGACTGCACTTACCACACTGCTAGTTACCCTGTCTCTAAATGCCGTTTCATCACGCCACCCACAGAGATAATATACTTTTAGCTGTGCCCTGTATGACTACCTGACCAAAACTGTTGTCATTCTTAAATCTGCACGTTTCTTGTAACATACAGCTTTTATTATTATCATTTTTTTTTTTAGGTCGTTTTGTTATATGCAGCACCCACATGTTTCCTTGTCCTAAGAATTTCAGTTGTTCTTTTTTTGGCATTTGTATACGTTTTCATTGCGTGGCCTAATCAATATCCAGTCCCTCGGACCATTTACTATCTATTTTCCTCTAAATTTAAAATACAATTAACACAAAAATGTGCAACATTTGAAAAAGACTGCCCTAGTTGCTTGTGATTGAAATCTATATCAATCCTTGGAAAAAAAAAAAAACCTCACAGATTTTCCCCTGGGGCTGCATGACGGAATGAGGAGCTACAGCTTTGGTCCGACCGCCTACACCTGTTGCATATTATTGCAAAATACACAGTCTGGCTCCGTGATAAATGATTAACAAATGGCGTGATCTTGTATGTGCTGAGGTATTCCTGATCCAAAAAGACATAATGATGATTATACCTCTGAATGTCCCATATTCAGCTCCAGCTCAGTTCTGCACAAATTTGGACGACATTCATTAGGAATTCTCATTGTTCAAAAAGTTGTTAATTTATTGCTGACATCAATCTCTTTATAACTGACAAATGAAAAGGGATGGTCGCATGGAAATTATTCCTGCTAATGCATTTATCAGAATTTAAAATACATTGCACAATGAACTTCTCTACAG
Organism: Onchidella celtica; assembly: GCA_963931925.1. Lineage (NCBI taxonomy): Eukaryota > Metazoa > Mollusca > Gastropoda > Systellommatophora > Onchidiidae > Onchidella > Onchidella celtica. The sequence continues at coordinate 20,547,981 of OZ007571.1, forward strand.
TTTTGTTCTCCAACTCAATGGTTGAAACTGAAGAGGGGGGGGGGGGGGGACATGAAACAGTAGATAATTCACGTTGAAATATACGAGGCAAAAACAAGGCGACAAATGTCAGAAACAAAGTGCGACAAATGTCATAAACAAAGTGTGACAAATGTCAGAAACAAAGTGTGACAAATGTCAGAAACAAAGTGTGACAAATGTCAGAAACAAAGTGTGACAAATATCAGAAACAAAGTGTGACAAATATCAGAAACAAAGTGTGACAAATGTCAGAAACAAAGTGTGACAAATGTCAGAAACAAAGTGTGACAAACGTCAGAAACAAAGTGTGACAAACGTCAGAAACAAAGTGTGACAAATGTCAGAAACAAAGTGTGACAAATGTCAGAAACAAAGTGCGACAAATGTCAGAAACAAAGTGCGACAAATGTCAGAAACAAAGTGCGACAAATGTCAGAAACAAAATGTGACAAAGTCTCAGTTATCATTACTGTCATCAACAGTTTCAGATTATGTTAGTCCTGATATCCAGTCTATGGTGGCATTTTTGTCAAAATTGATATCATTATGAACTTTAGCGCATTCTGGCATTCGGCTCATCCAAATCTGACTTTGGAGAATACATTGTCATAACAAGTTACCCCATAAGAAAACAACATAAAATGATTCATCACCAAAAATTGTATGTATTCATAAACAGACTGGGAGGTCCAAAGGCAGATAAGGGGATGGAAGCCACGTCAGTCATTGTTTAGTACCAGGCTCAAATTTGAGAGTAACATACTCAAAATCAACAGTGATCTTAACTCTACTATTGTCCTGCATACCTTCCGTTAAGTTTAAACCTCGTTATTCTGATTATTATTTTCTTTATTATTATTATCATTCGTAAATAGTAGTAATTGAAATAGTAGTAGTAGTAGTAGCAGTAGTAGCAACATATAGCAGTAGTAGTAATGGTGGTGAAAGTAGTGGTAGTAGTAGTAGTAGTAGTAGTAGTAGTTGTGGTGGTGAAAGTAGTAGTAGTAGTAGTAATGGTGGTGAAAGTAGTGGTAGTAGTAGTAGTAGTAGTAGTAGTAGTTGTGGTGGTGAAAGTAGTAGTAGTAGTAGTAATGGTGGTGAAAGTAGTAGTAGTAGTAGTAGTAGTAGTAGTAGTTGTGGTGGTGAAAGTAGTAGTAGTAGTAGAGGTAGTAAAAGTAGTAGTAGTAGTAGTATCGGTAGTAGCTTATCAATCTATGGCAAGTTTATTTATAAACCTTCCGATATTGGACTTCAATTTTCAGTCACCTAAAGCCTTTCATACCTAGTCCTCGTACTGTATGTGATACCCTAGAAGGGGCAAATAAGACAAAGGACCACAAACAACCTTGATCAAATTCACCCAGAGTTAGCAGCCCTTTAAGTAAATCAGTTTATGGTCTGTCAAAGCTCAAGCTATAGGATTGTCTTTCACTGGATTCGCTATGGTAATGGCCCAGAATTGTTCTCGGGAAGAAGAAGAAGAAAAAAAACACAGCACTTGGAAATGAAGGAAGTATGAGAAGGCAACTGAAACAGTCATTCGTCCAGATTTATTTACCTCCCTCGATCACGCAAAGTGGTTTCAGAATTCTTTGACGTTGCGGGTGGAGCGGCAGTCAATGTCTACCATTAGAGTTTCTGTGGGCAGCCGATGCCCCATTAAGCAGTATAGTCTAACCACATCATTAGACACTTTAGACCTCCCACCCTACCACTTACGCCGGGTGGAATGACCGTGTGCAGATGAAGAGCTGACATAGAAGATCCTCGATCTTGGCACTCGGTCAACGGTGGTGATTGGCAGTATGAAAAACACAATACCATGTGTGTACCCGTAAAAATTTTTTTAAAAATTCTTATAAGGCTGTACCGAAAAAGTCTGAAAAATAACAGCTGATTCCGATGACACATCACTGTACATTCAACCAAAAACAACAACAACAACAACAACAAAAACATACTGTTTTATCAGCCACTTCAAATCTTTTCAGGAGTGAAGAGGAGATGGCAAAATTCCTAATTCGTGTCAATAAGAGCTTCGACAAAAGCGACCTCGTAATATTTGAGATTTTACTATTGTTCAGCAAAGGTAAAAATTTTGAGAATATTCAGTTTGTAAGCTTCGTGGTAAAAGGCTAGGACAAAAAGTTCTATTGAGGACAGTGCGTGACGACATAGTTATTTCTACAAAGTACAATCTATCATTGCCATCTCTATCTATGGCATTACCAGCTGGCATGGATCATGTAGCAGCAATGATTTGCGCTCACACGCGAATCCGATCAACATGAAAACATGAATCCATAACACTGGTGCAAAATAATCACACCCACTCTCTCTCCCTAGTTTTCCCCGTCTCTCTCTCTCTCTCTCGTTCTCAGTCTCTCTCTTTGTGGGTGTCTCTCTCCCTCTCTCTGTCTGTGTGTGTGTCTCTCTCTCGTTGTGCCCTCTTCTCTCTTCCTCGCCCCCTTTCTCTGTCTCTCCCGCCCCCTGTCTTTTTCTCTCTGAGTCGTCAATCATCATGTAACTAAATCACTGGTGCTTGTGAACTTACAAGAGTTATCATCGCTCTAGTTATTCCTGGCAGTTCGGATCACAGGAAAAACGAAAAGCACTGATCATTTCACCCGAACTTTCGGTATACACTTCAAAAACAGCGATTCTTGTTTAACGAGACAATAGTCCAACCACTACATGTACTGAACTGACGTTCACATCCAGAATCAACAACGAAACGTTTCCGGCGTTTTGAAGACGTTCTTTAAAGGTAGTTCCTTATAATTATACTAGTATTTCATATTAATACTATGATTAATCATTGCCAGTTCTGTATGAACCACTTGCTAGAGAGCTGATGATGGACGTGTCTTGCATTCATAGATAATTCATTAACCATGCCGGACGTTCAGACAGAAAATAATAATAAGCCAGTCATTAACAACTGCCATGTATTGTAAGCTATTCACTGTCCTTATCCCTTTACCCCAGTAAATGTAGACATGACCTGGTTTCGGGAAAAACAAACATAACAATCGAAAAAATTGCTACCCAAAGAGTTGTAAGTATCCGACAACACCGTCTTCGTGAGTGCTACATCTGCCACACTCATATCATACATGTGCATGGGGCTGTTAGTGTTATTCAGATTGTTCATCCAGTAATATAACAGACTAGATGTTTCTCTAGGAAGGACTCTATTTATTTGGGAAATGCATTCAGTACTGAATACGACCCTCTTACATTCTTAGTATTGTCTAATTCTCTGATGTCCAATACACTGTTGCGTTTTACTGTGTCGTTTCGGTATTCTTTTTTACTCGAGGCTTTGCTACATAGAACTTTTTACTTTTTGTCATATTTTGACACAGGGAGATGGAGGATAGTTTCTACCTCTTCATTTTCCAGTCAGACCATAAAAATTAAATTTAATGATTGACGAAGATCCATAATTTTCGTTGAGCTTACTGCTTTAACAGTATCTATTTTCCTTCAAAAAGTGTTTGTCGGCCAGCTTTTTGTCAACAATTTCCTCTCACACATGTAGACAAAAATTTGTTCAAACAGAAATTTGAGATTTGTTCCCCCTTCCTGTCCATATAGTAAGATATGAATATTTAATCCCGTAACATCAGTATTGCCAGAAAACATCGAGTAATCATGCCGTTGGTGCAAAGGACTTCATATGCATTACAAATTTCTGTAGCATCCGTGACATAAAATCCATCACTCCTGTCATTTATTCAGGTCAAAGTATTTTTTGCTTATTTTTAGAATAATTATTTCGTCCTCACAGGACGTTGGACGTTGTTTTGTAAAAATTCATTCTTTGCGTTAAGTGCTCAAGAACGGCTGTTACTGTTACGGCCTTTAGAAACCGATTCAATATTTGATGACGTTGCTATACAGTTGTAAACAAATATTATTGTTTTGCATCATTCCCGAAATAGATTAATGGGCTGTTGGCCCCGGGGCAGTGATGCTGAACGCGGTCGATAACCATGCCTTAATAGTGACAGATGGGACACACGGTAACTGTATATAGTGAACTTTGTCTCTTATCAGTATATAATAAATAGTCTGCTTGTTTCGTCTACAGTTACATGGAGTATTTGCGTTTTTGTTTCTCTCTAAATATTGACACAGCTCAGGTAATTCATTTCGGATAGATGCTTGTTGGAATCCTTTCATTGTCAGTGTTTCAGAAAAAAAAACAAAGCAGAGAACTGAAGGTGATCCTCAGGATATCAGAGTAGCAACCAGACATCCCGAAGCCAGAGAAGACGCTGTTTGACACAAACCATTTCTGCCACAACAACAACCATAAATTATAAATAAACATTCCTAAATAGCTGTTCTTACTTGTACATATTACGTACCCCAAACGTTTCGCGATAGGGGCGCATACGCATAATTATGTACCTATCCCTAATCCAGTCCTTATTCTCAACCGTAAATCTTATCGATTCCCTAACCCTGCCCTCTACCCTTTCAACCAAGAAACAGAAGGAAAACAAAAGGATGAGTATTTCGGGTGGAGCTCTCTAGCTCTGGGGTTACAAATTAAAATACGTGCCCCTTGCGCAAAAAATTGGGGTACGTACGTACTTGTAACAACATTCTTCTTAAATAATGTTCATCCGCGCAGATGTCCAGAAATATTTCAAGTACCTTTCAGTCAACGCTGAAGAGAGGCATTATTATTAACATGGATAACTACAGTACGGAGGTGATCTCATCATTTTGTCTGGCAGTGATGTCTTCTTCTACCAGTACAATGCATCTGCATAATACGGTGGTCAAGTGACAGAGCATCTGACTTGGGTTCCAGACATCCCCGATCAAATCTAACAAATTTATTTGTGGGGGGGGGGGGGGGTTGCTTGAGATGTGCAGTGGGCCCAGGTCCTCCTCTGTGATAGATTATTGCCCTGAAGAGCAATATGAAACCGCAACAAAACAAACGAACAAAATGTACATGGCAAAACTGATACAGATGTAATGATAAGGAATGTTTTTAATGCAAGGATCTGAAGTTGATGGCCAACGACCATAACCGAGAAATCACAAAAGAGCAAAATTGAAATATTCATATCGTAATACCGTGGCGTATCTTTCCCGTTTTCCACGCCACGCAAGCCTGGCGCAATCAGTGTGGAGGGAAGAGAACCAATTCATGTGGAAAACCTGAAAGAGAACAATAACTGTGATTATCACACACACGATCATTCAATTACGCAGAATACCATAGGCCATAAAGAGTATTTGAGTATTGAGCAACACTGATATTATATACAGCGTGAAAACTGTGACCTAGATCTTTCTGATTTTGGGGGCATTTTTTATTACCAATCTCGGAGTACTTTCAGAGCTACGGTAGTACTGGCGAGAACTTTCTGTCAGGTATCTCGATCATAATGTACTATGTCTCAAGAAAGTGCTAGTTTTGTGTCATTTCCAAATGACTGTAATGTTCGGTGTCCCAGAAAATGACAGGCTAAACTGATAAACGCTGGTGTGTTGGTTGTCCGGGTCAGGTTAGATCATTATTATGATAGGAGAAAAATCGGTTAAGCCGAACAAAAGAAAAGCCAAGTGAGGAGGTCAAACCAATGCCCTCCCTTTTCATGTGTATCTATAGATGTTTCACTAAACACACTGTTTGACACAAATAATATTGTTCTTTTGTCATTTGACTGAAAACCAGGCAATCGTTACGGAAATATAATTATGTAATGAGCGTATTCTACTGGTTATGGTCCTGGCGCCCGAAAGTACACCTGTTGCAAAAAAAGTAACTTTATTGCTGCGTTTGACGGGTTTATTGAATAGTGAACTGTGGGCTGTGTGAAATCGGTGAACAAAGAGTTTAGTCTTG
>OZ007571.1:20554076-20594076 GCA_963931925.1 Onchidella celtica
AGGACGATTTCTGTAAGGTCTGTATTCTCCCAGAATGGTGTTGGAATATGTCTGTTCTTCTTTGAAGATCCAACGTGATATCATTGTTCACACTTAAAGAACAGCTGATGGAGCATAAAAAGAACTTTTCCCACACTGGTACTGCAAAACCCGAGACTGTTGTCAGATCAACATCCCCGTCATGAATATATGAATAAGTAACAGCAGTAAGTATAAAGGACGTCGACTGGTGATTGTGTGAGATTGATGGTTTTCAACCATAACTACATGAGCTGGCGAGACTCTCTATCTACATCTAGTGTTTCTCTGCAAATCCTTAACAACGGGCAGGGATGGCACTGAACACAATATTTCCATAATAGTGAATATATTGTACTGGAAGCGACGATGTTTGATAAAGTTCTCCCATAAATTCGGTGAAAGCTGAGAGAAAACCTGAATAATTGCAAGAAAACCCAGTAAGATGTGTGGTTATGAATCTCCAGAGATACCAGTCCAACGTGTGACTCTTGTCTGTACGCATGGGACAGGAAGAAGCTGTATAATTATGTACGAAGGGCAGTGAATGGAAGTAAGAACACTCTAAGAACAATGGTGCAAGATATCGATGGTTTTGAGTTGTCTAACCAAACACTGTTTTTCAGTGAAGGGTTCACACTAAGCTCTTCAGATATTTTGGTCTTAAAATATTGGTAGAAGAAAATAACTTGACCGTGACGTGATCTACCGAAATCGTGACCTCAGGTTCTTGTTTGTTCCAACTCCATTTTTTGCACAACTGAGAAATTCGGCGTGAAACATTTACGGCGTTAGTATTATGATAAGGAGTTGGAATAAATGGAAGCTGTGAAACAACTTGATAAATGCCACCACGCATTTGGAACAAGCGTAAAAGTGTGCATTTGTTATGCCTCTTCTACCTACTAGAGGATCTTTTTTCCTTCAGAAAATGGAGATAGAACAAACAAAAGCTAACGATCGCACAATGTCTGCAGCCAGGCCGGCGTCATCTGGATGACTGCGGTAACTTAGATAAGACTACTAGAGCCGGTCGAGTGCTTTAAGTGCCAGAGATAAAGTGGCCGCGGGAATGGGAGAGATTCTCCCAAATTTGATGAGATGATTCGATGCGGCCAAAACCGTTGACAGTAATCTCCGTAATTATTAATTGAATTGATAGGCACGACAGGTGTGATACATGATGTATGTGGAATGCAAGCACGAGAAAAGATGGTGGGATAAATAGGAAGAGAAGAAAAGATTCCACTACAGATCTGGAATTCCCGATGTCAACAGGTCTCTGAAAAGAACAGAGGTGAGTGCATGTTTAGTGGTGGCCACTGCAGCGCAGGCACAGAATGAAACTGGCCAAGTTGGACACTCAGACACTAAGGCCTAAAGTAAATGGTCTGGTAGTTCCAGGATAACATTAACAAAGTAAATACAAATATAAGGCCGGTCAGAAAGAGTGCGTGAGAGAGAGAGAGAGAGAGAGAGAAAGAGAGAGAGAGAGAGAGAGAGAGAGGAGAGAGAGAGAGACAGACAGACAGACAGACAGACAGACACACAGACACTCAGACAGACAGAAAATGAGAGACAGAAACAGACAAACACATAGAAACACAGAGAGGGAAAAACAGAGACGGACAGACAGACAGAGACAGAGAAAGAGAGAGACAGGGGCAAGCACACAGACACAGACAAACAGAGAAAAACAGAGACAGAGATAGACAAACACATAGAGACAGAGAGAAAGAATAAGAGAGGCGGAGACACAGAGTGAGAGACATAAAGAGCCAGAGAGAGAAGGTGGTGGTTGGGGGGGGGGAGGAAAGAGAGAGAACACAAAATTAAAAACAAACCCTGACCAGCTTGACCTTGCCCACTTTTCATAACACTGTAAAGGGGGATCACCTAAGGAAGGAAATGCTTGCATGGGAGATAACCCAAAGACACTCAAGGCAAGAAACAGTATGTCCAAGGAGATACGCAGAAAGCCAATAGCCATAATGTTTACCGCCATTATTTCTGATTTCTTGCCCCAACAGTGGCTGGCTCCGGGCTCAATGATTGCGCGTCCTGCCGTGCGCGCGGGTCTTTCATCCACAGCTGCAGCCGTGAAAGTAATCGAATGTTTTATCATTTGCTGGATGGAAGAAATGGATGGGTTCAATGAGTGTAGACTCCTAGACGGCGAAACCGAACTTTCATTTGCAACATTTCTTTCAAATAGCCGGATCCTCTTCATCAAACATATTTTTTAGGCCAAATAGATTGTTGAGGACTTCCACACAAGGTCAGCATCGTAGGCCAAAAGAAAAAAGGTCCACCATCCAATATTTGACAGTATATCATTTCAGGTTGATTAAATGCCCAAAGCTTCCGACATCTGTTCGCAGCTGACCTGATTTTCGAACACTGTGATACTTGAAACGAAAGGGGGGGGGGGGGCTGAAACCCTCGGTAAAGAGGCGTGAAAAGCGTTTCTTAAACAGAAAAAGTACTGGTAATAATTAAATAAGCCCATTTATCAGAGAAATGAGAGACTCTTGCATTTAAACATACTAGAAGCTTACGATAAGAGTTTTGAGAAGCATCTTTTAGTACATTTCTTGCATGTGTACGTCAGAAGTTTGTAACATCTGCTACAGAAATCGAAGGCGTGCCTCCTTTTTCAAAACTTTCCTTCAGGAGTACAAGGCTATTATTTGCACGCCATCATTTTTATGTAGAGGAAAACATCGACGGAAATGTCTGTGGACCGCTAATCTAAACAATGAGACACAGTGAACCGGAAGTGATTCATTAGCAACTTCCGCTTGGCATTCGCAGGTTTCCTGTGTGACCTACATTAATACCTGCACAATCACATTATGTACCTCCAAGATGCAGCTTTCGTATAGTGTGCCTTTCTTTGAGATGAAAGCAAAGTAAAGAGCAAAAGGGGACTCAAAACCAAAGTTAAACTATTTGTGAAGTTAACTTCAATGTGACTTTAAAGTGACAAAATGTATTTTACTTTTCAGTGGCCAAGACGTGGGGACAGGACAACTGACTGGAAAAAAAGTGTGTGTATGTGTGTGTGTGTGTGGGGGGGGGGTAATTATAATGTAAACCTATCCTTACCTCCCATCAACCCCCATCCCACGCACACCCATACAAATTACTAATTTAGAGATTCCCTGAAAGGCAGGATCAGTAGAAGAAGACAAGTGACAGAAATGAGATTCAGCGATATATACAACATGTCTGTCTTCTATTTCCTAAGCCCATCAACGTTGTCTAAGTCGGTGATATGTTCTAGTTACTCGTATATATCGTACGCACATTATTATAAACGTCAGCATACATATAACGGGTTATTGCCTTCACGGCAGATGATTACACTGTCGTTTTTGTAGGCCAAATGATTGTTCAGTCGGAGACACCTGCCTGGCTTTCCTGTATACAAACTAACTCAGGCATCCAAATTAATAGACCTGGTGTGAAAGACTGAGTAAGGATAAGTCACTGAACTCTTGCTGTGAGTATAATCTACCCGCATCTATCTGTTGTAAAATGTATTTTTAGATATCGACTACGATGCCATTGCTTTGAAAGTTCTCTCGGACAGGAATAGTTGTTGGGAATGCCAATGTTTTAAATAAATGATGTGCACATTTCCATGCCTAGAATTGAGTGCGTAGCGCCCTAGCGCGCATGAGATTTGTAGCAAGACTGTTGTGGATTACTTACAACACCGTGTTTCCTTATAGCTAGACAAGAGCTACCCAGGTATACTAATGTTGAGGATCTTTTGACTACCTGACGTCACCACATCCGACAAGGAACTGGGTACTGTTGAGTACTATTCGGTGCAGAAAGTTGACGCAGCGTAATTAAGAGAACATTAACAAGGAGAGACAAACAGCCAGACTCTCACAGGGCCGGTAAACCACTCAGAGACTAAAGCTTTGAGCTGAGAAATCACATCAAATTAAAGAAAATGGAAACATAATAGTCACGTGATGGTTGGGAACTGGGACAAAGTAGAGCCAGCTGTTTGGGCGTGTTTTAAATAAAGGATGTGCAAATCTGGATGTCCTAATCTAGGTTTCGATCAATACAGAGTCATCTTCTCTGCATTTTGAACTCCATGGTAAGATTTGAACACGAAAGGTTGCTTGTGGAATCACGGAAAGTATCGGTCTGGTGAAAACTAATGCTTTTTCAGTTTAAAATAGACGCAATGCGTGTTGTCGAATGTCTGGTGTTCATATTATTCAAACCCCGCTGACACGTTCGCCTTTGTCATCACCAGCTCCCAATGTATAAAAGATTCATCAGCGTGTTCAAATAGTGAAATTCGACAAAATTCCTGTCCTGGCATTTTGGCTTTTTTTTTGCCCGGATTGGCGGGGCTTTATTTATTTCATTTTCTCTCCATTTTTAGACGTGTATCGTTATTTTCGCGTTTCCTAAATGTCAATAAGAGAACGGAGGTCTCACCGAGCCTGTGGTTTGAATGCACATACACTTTTGCCGTGACTCGCCGTGAGACAAACATTTTGCATCCCAGTCATCTTGTGGCCATTAGAGCTGTGTTCCAGGAAGGCTTCAGCGTCGGTCTGTTGGCCCTTCAATCCCATCGTCTTGGTTTTTCCTTCCTAATGTTTTATAACATCTTCTCAGGTTCATGGAGGATGCCCGCCCCCCCCCCCCCCCAAAACCCCTTCTCCAGGTTTAACGCCACCCTTCCCATTAGAACGTTAACTTAGTTTCTCTCTTCAGCCAACTCCCCACCACTCATCCCTCTTCCCTGAGCAATGATGTTCTGTGCAGACCTGCCATTCAAAATAATGCTTTGTCTCATTGGCATAGGGCTCCTCACGGAGACTTCCGTGTCTCCAGCAGTTCTTGTCCTGGAACAGTAAGGTGAGCAAAAGTTGGCTGGGGTCTTCTGGAGCATCATTCTGTATTATCCGGGTGTTATAATTAAATAACAGAAATATTACCCTGGCAATTAACGATAAGGAGGTGGGCTGAATTTCGTTGTTGGTGTTCTTGTTCTAAACAACATTAGTTTCTTTGATCAAACCCTTAAAGCACTCTTCTACTTTCATCCGTTTTTCAAATAAAAATTTAGAAAAAACATCCTGCAGGTCTGTGCCAACTCAGTAACATAGCGCCGCAAAGATCAACAACACTGTCTACAGATTTGAGCAACAAACTTTTTTAAAGCGATGGTTCATACACAGTGTCTGAAAGCGAGCAAATTTCCTGAGCGCATTTATCTGGTCTTAGTTAAAACATAAAAAGGGAACTGAGATAAGAAACAAAAGACCAGAATTGGCAATTGCTCACTGTAATGAGTGCACGATATAAACGACAAACAAAACAGAGATAAAAAGAAGTCTCTCCCTGCAGATCAACCCCACGTTTCGCAAGCCCATGTTATAGAATACATAGTCTCAGTGATTATTGAAACTAATACAATTACGTCAGGTCTAATGAAATTACACAACAGCATCAGTGAGAAACAGAACCGACAGTTTATTTAGCGTTGGCACAGACTAAAAGTCGGTGGAGTAGATTGTTTAAACTCCCGTGTGATAACCAAGTGAATCCAGGTCATTATCAGGGCAAAATTTTGACTCTTGTCCTGACGCAACTATAACGCATGCCAATGCAAACGTGTGTATCGTAAACTGCTTTGGAAGCTGGATTATTATTACCAGCTAAAATGCTGTTCTTTGAACGTTCGTTACATAGACATAACAAAATTTCCGATCACACATTTCCATTCTACTCTGACGAAATGGCGTCTTTTTTTCTTTTTTTTGAGGCTAAAAAAAATGTAAATAAATAATATTAATAGCAAAATTTTATCCAAAATGAACGTGTTCAGAGAATTTATCGTCAACAGTTGAGGAAGTCCACAGAGTTTCAAATTTTTTGGCCACGTGTGTCACGAGTGGAGTGAGCGATAGTTAATAATTACGGGGGGAAAGGAGGAGAGTAAAATTAACGCACGTAGACAAGTAGGGAAAAACGTGAAAGGGGGTGAGTAAGGATTAAACGGGGTGAGATCAGTGTGGTTACCAGTTCACTGCACAGAGATAGTCCAAAGAGAACGGACGCTAGTAAGAGCCCAGCGGGCGAACATAAGGGGAGCAGTCGGAAGACGGATGAGAGTGTTTTTTCCAGTGATGACTGGTAGGTAGAACGTTGATTGATAATTATGATTGATGTATTATATTATATTCGTCTATTACCATGATGTAAATAAGTATATGTGAGGAATGTGGAAGTCCTTGATATTGGATATAGCAATGTGCGCCATGAGCGATAGATGAAAGTGAGTTCATGGATTTGTAGCGCGAGTGAGTAGTGTGTACTCCGATGGAGGTGTGTTACCGTAAGATGTTTGGTGAGTGAAAGGTGAACTATTGTGTGTACGCTTCATGGGTTGTAAGGAGAGGTGGAGTGAATAGAAATGGTAGGGTATTATACCAATGTAATGTTATTCTTGTAGGTGTCGGGGACGGGCCAAAGGGCCGCCTCGGTGAGCACAGGGGATAGGCCAGCATAGGGCCGGAGGCCACACATAGGCCAAGAGTGAGGCTGTCGGTGCATGACAGTCGAGGCACATAAAGTCGTGGCAGTCAGGCCACGGACAGGGACGTAGATATGAGCGTGAATGTGATAATGTACTATTGCCATGTTGATGGGCTATTGAAACGATAATGTGCTATTGCCATGTTGATGGGCTATTGAAATGATAATGTGCTATTGCCCTGCTGAGGTGCTAGTGGAATGCTAAGGTGTATGACAATAGGAAGGTGATATTGAGAGACTGCGGTGCCAGTGAATTATTAATGTGCTATTAAGTCCCTGAGGGGAGAGGCTGAGGCCGAAGTGCCTTTAGGAAGTAACTACCGGGTTGTGGGTCCGAGGAAGAGTGCATGTGAGAATAAGGCCGTTGTACGGCAGTTAATTTCAATAACATAATGTATGTAATTGCGCTATTATCGGTATGATTATGTTTAAATAAATGTGTGAGTCTGATGGGTTGTTCTGTTAAGTGTTAAACTTGTTTGTTCGTGATTGTTGTCCTGTCATAAATTATTACATCTCCCAGTCTGGGATTTGTGACAACGTGGTCGTCGAGTTTAAGGTGCTTACGTATTCGCCTTCTATAAAACAAAACAAAACAGTGCTGGGAGTATTTCATTGTGGTGCAATTTTCGCCCACTTTTTGCTCAACGTTGCAGCCCGAATGACATGTTTCAAATATATATTATTTTGCTCTTGAGTATCAACTAATCTAATCCAGTCTCTTTTGTATGGATCTACTGCGTTTATTCAAGTTTAAAGCAATCTTTCAAAAATGTTATAGTGATAAAATACAATGATTTTTTTGGGGGGGCGGGGGGGTAGGGGTGGGGGATGGGGGGCTCCCTTTGGTAAGCCCAGCCCATGGGAGACCGTACTTTACTGCGTTCAATTCGATGCAATTTTCATGCCTAGAACTGAGTGCATAATGCCATGGCGGGCGTGAGATTTATAGCAAGACTGCTGTGGATTATTATGGGAAACTTTATGGGTCAGAGAGAGAGAGAGAGAGAGAGAGAGAGAGAGAGAGAGAGAGAGAGAGAGAGAGAGAGAGAGAGAGAGAGAGAGAGAGAAAAGAGAGAGAGAGAGAGAGAGAGAGAAAAGAGAGAGAGAGAGAGAGAGAGAGAGAGAGAGAGAGAGAGAGAGAGAGAGAGAGAGAGAGAAAGAGAGAGAAACAAGGGTGGGAGCACAGGTTTATCCCGGGTTATGCCGGGCACCTCAACTAATGGACAGTATAGAAAAAAAAAGCATAATTATCATGATCGTTTTGGCAAATCAGGCGATTAGGGGGAATACAGAATGCAAAACGCCCGACCACTATCTATTTGGAGCCAATAACGCAGAAGACTATGGAAGAGTGTCAAAGATGAGAAATGAATTTGGAAGCAACAGAAGAAATAATATGAAAGGCATGCTGAACAGGTATTTAGAAAACAAAATGAATAAGAAAAACATTATGGAAACCTGTACAGTTCACATAAAAAGGATCAGGGTAGAGAATCTGGTCTGCACCAGCGTCCTGTACCCACCTCTTTAAGAAGGATACAAATCACTGGATTAATGAGCATCTGCAGTTTCTGAATCAATGTTTGCTTCCATGGACATCATGGAAGTTATTAAATACTGTTGAAAACAGTCATGCACTGTGACGTATATAGAGAGAAAGGCCATAATTTGTGTGTTCACATACATAGAATAAGGAAGGACTTTTGTTGCCATTTACCTGATCTAAATGTAATTAAGTCTATGCCGTTGGAAGAAGAGTTTGTACAGGGCTAGCCTGCTATAATTATACTGGAGAAGATAGTGTCAAGTACGACATTAACGGGAATAATTAGAAAGATAATAGACAGAAAGAATTCAAAGGCAGGATGAGCAACAGATTTTTGCCGATGGCTTTACAGTCTGAAATTCCATTTAATGGATGGCTATTGTACACTGCTTTTAGTTTCATTGTAGCTAGAGATTTTAGATTAGGTGACAGACTGATTGTGGCTCTAAGCGGTAATTAGGAGATAAATGAAGGGCAGAGAGAGAGAGATGGAAGAGGTCTTGTGGGCAGAATACGTAGGCGGAATCAGCTTGTCCATTCACAAAACAGCATAAGAAATTCTGACAAACTACATTATGTTTATCTGTTCGGCCACAGCAAATTGAAATTGATCTGTTATTGGGCGCCTCATTTAGAATACACCAGAAGTATGTGGAACCAAAAGCTGGTGGGCGCCAGGAGAAGTTTCTAATTATGGCGATATTTTTATCCCAAGAGTTTTTAGGGAGCATTAGAGCGTGGTAATCTGAAAATAACATCATCGTCATTTTTCTTTCTCTCTGTGCACCTCCCTCGCTCCCGCCTTCCCTCTAACCCTCTCTCTTCCCTTTCTTTCTCTCTCTCTCTCTGCGCCGATCCCTCTTCCCACCCCCTTCTCTCCGTACGTCCATACCTCCGTTCCTTTCTCTTTCTCTCCATCTGTATATAACTCTCTCTCTCTCTCTCTCTCTTTCTCTCTCTCTCTCTCGCTCTCTCTTTCTCTCTCAGTACATCCGTCTCTCTCTCTGTCTTTCTCTCTCTCTCTCCCCCCCCCCCCGCTCTCTCTCTCTCATTAGTTTTTCAAACAACAGAACATTGCTGACACACCATTAACAAACGCCACATCTTCCTTGGGAACAATCAAAAACATTTTCTTCTTAACTTTGACGCGAGAACGTCCAGCTCTGCCATTGGGTTCCAGCGTTCCATTTATTCAAATCAGACTCTATCAAAAAGTTCATAAAATGTTAAACATGTTAAGTAGCAGTTTGAACAAAACGTATGTAAAAGACCAAACATGACGGGAAAATGAAAATGTTCCAGCTAAGGGCCGTGACCCTCCTAGTAAAACAAATCTCAGATCTGGCGAAAATGAAAAACAACAACAAAACGCGTACGGAGCTTTCATGCAAAGTCTAAAGAAGATGCTTTTTTGTGTGAGAACAGTAGAGAACTTAGTAAAGATTGGAAACAATAAATAGATAGATCTACATGTTTCTATCAAAATTATATAAAATTTGCCGCTCTCTGAGCATAGAGATTATCTTTAAGCAGAAAACGTAAGGAATTAAAGAAGAAAAAAAGTAAACCTATAAAAATATACGTGTAGCCTTTGCCATTTTCAAAAGAAACGGATCTATCCCTTGAAACATCTGTAATGCAACCCGCCAAGACATATTAATTTTAGTCAATGATTTCATTAGTTTGAATGGCGTAGTGAAAGAATGCTTATATTGCTCGAATGAATTGAAACATTATAATGAATGTAATGATTTCACACCCATGAAGGGTTGACTTAACGGCGGTTTATTTCAATTTTATGACAGGGTTTTGTTTGTCGTTGTTTTTCAGATTTACACAATGAAATATCTCATAATTGTCAGGAAGACCTGCACATGCATGGCAAACTCCATCCAGCATAGTCAGGACACGCAATAGTTTTATCCACATCAGAATTTACATAATGCGCAAAACAAAATTAATGAAACAATTGTTTTGTTATAATTTGCCTCCACGGTGCACTTAACAATTAATATTATTATTGTTTCAAATCTCAGGTGTCCAACAAACCGCGCTGTGAACACAATAGAGACTGAAAACAAAGCCAAAATGTGACATGAACGCCGTTGGTGCTACCATTAATTTTTCAATGATGTATGGGGAAACAAGGGGTGTGTTTTTCTGATTGACCAGCCACATCAAAGTGAGCTATGAAACTGGTATGGAGTCAGGCATGCTAAACCTATTAACATTGTTGGCACGCGCTCCGAACAAACTTTCCCAGCATAAGTTGAAGTAAAAGGTAGATCTGTACCTTTGAGCACCAAGAAGATCTTGTTCTCTCTATCCATCTATTCATCCGTCAGTGTTGTTTATTTTGCAGAGCATTGTTATGGCAGCTAAGAGGAAATAATTATAATCCATCTATCTATCTATCTATCTATCTGTGCCTGGTTGTCTGTCTGTCTGTCTGTCTGTCTGCCTGACTTCATGTCTTCCTGCCTGTTTGTCTGTCTGTCTGTTACCAAATAATTATGTCTACTTGTCTGTCAAATGTCTGTTCCTTTGGTTTCTTTTCTTACTTCGATGTGCCAGTTTAAATTCTGTCTATCTCTTTACCTATGGAAAAAATAACACGAAAACAAAGCAATACTCTCTTAATACTCAGATTCATCTTAATTTTCATTCTCATCGACTAATTGCTAATGGATCTACTTGTCTCCTGATTTCCATAGTAAAGAGCATGTAAAACTCGAAACTAATGTGTCACATTGCAGTTTACTGTCCGATTTTTGCAAGTATTAAACGTCTATGTTTGAGTTAACAGGCTAACGGACCCACGCTAACTCCTGTAAATTCGTGCAATGGTTTAAGGTCTTTATTTAAGGAGATTCGCTGCTCTTCGTATTTACATTATTTTGTAAACAGAAATGGTGAAATAGCCCGTAACATGTCTATTTACACAGATTTAAGGGTGAAAAGATCAAGGCTGCTTTAGGCGCCAGAGCGGTGTGGGCAATGCCTGAAGTGTTAGCATGAGCCAAAATTTGTGGCCGGCGAGCAACCAGTATGGCGCCTACGCCAGCCTTAGTCTGATTCAACCCTTACGGATGGAGAATTTAACAATGAAATCCTTTCCAACTACTGCAATTAATTATGATGGATTGGCGTGGTTGTTGTTATTGTTTAAAATTGGGCACGAGCGCACGTAAAGATTAGTAAAGTGGGACTGCCATCTCTTTGTTATCAACAACTACGAAATATGATTTTAAAAAATGAAACTAGAGAACCTGTTTTGCCAGAGAGTCTTCTGAATACAAAGCGTGCTTAACTTTGCGATATATACTGGTCTAACACAAAGTCCTCTGATTATAGAACTTATATATTCCATCATCATTAACTTGTTTAGAATTAATTGCATTGGCTCATCTTTGTTTTCCCCCGTAGTTGTTACTTGTGTTTCATTATAGTATTTTATTCATTCATGTTGTCACAAATGTGTTTGACAAACCCCTTCTAGTATTATTTCGAATCCACCGTAATTTTCTGATGTTTCTGTATAAACAAAAAAAAACAACAAACAAACAAACAAACAAAAACAACTGTTGGATTAATTGTTTCTGCCACTGAACCGGCAGTTGTCATCTGTTGGCACAGCGGTCCAGTCAATAACCAGTTTTTCACTTTGATACTTCTACATACTAGCGCCATTATTTTTTCTGGCACGGTATTTTCTCGGGAACGGTACGTGCTCGCTGGGTACGGGGTGGACACTGATGAAGCCGGTGGGTCTGATGGGGATAAAGAAGCGCCCTTTTTCATGAAGATGAGATTATGCAATAATGGATCTGGAGAGCTGGTCATTGTCCGAATCACGAAAGCTACACAAGGTCGATTTGTTTGGTTAATCGATTCCCATTTCATCTGCGTCACTTACGGGCTAGTCACCTCATATGGCTGGATTGTCCGCAGGCTGGTAAGTGTGACTGGTGAAGTGGGAGAAAAGAGACTGCATGAAGATACTTAAACCATACTAGACGGAGACTGTCCAGATCAACCTTCTGTTTCTTTTCCTATTGTGGGAAGTTTTTTGGATAACAATTAATCGCTATCAGATGGAATGAGTCACTGAAAAATGCACTAGGGCTTTTTACTTAAAGTTAATATATTTCAGCTCATATACAAATCGACATGCTTCATTCCTTTAACTGAATAGACATGATGCCGAAAAATCTTTGAATACACGCAATTTCCGCAGGAAAAGATCTGTGAGATAGAGAGATTATATCATTGAGGCATTTTGAATGATAACATCAGTAAACAGGGAAAGCATGACACTGGGATGGCACGGTAAGATTGCCATAAATGAAACATTAATTTTTCGTTGAACATTTTCTCTGCGCCTGGCAGCAGTCATGCATGCTGCTGTAACAGCTGAGGTTGTTCTAGCACGTTATAGTAGGGGGGTGTTAGTTGATCTAACTACAACCCTTTAGAAAATGAAACTATGACAGCTGTAGAAAAAATAAACACGAGATCCGACGATTGATTAAATAATATTAAAGTTTAATAACTGTATACTGAACAATAAAATACTAGGAAGGCACCAGCAAACAACTAAATATCTTACGCCACACGGAAAGGAAAACTCACGTACTCACCGACCAACCACTCACTAGGAAGGGAGGGCAAGGTCACGGAGTACACTCTGGTGAACGTCAACAATAAAATGAAAAAAGAAGTGAACACATGCTCAGTCACCAGTACAACAAACAACGGGGAAGGGCAAGGGCTAGCTTGCAGATGCTACAGCTGCATTTCGTCCCAACTTAGGCAGTATCTCGTTTCCTTAGCCTTTTTCTGCTCAACCGTCCCCTTGAAATGACAAGGTTCTATCTCTACATTTTGGCTGAAATGAGCTACACACTACACACTACCTCTGCAGGCCCTCTCCACTGTGTGTCAAAGTATCCAGCAAATTCGGTGTATAATTTGTAAGTATTACTAAAAAGAAAAAAAAGTCGTAGGCCTATCACCAAACGCTATGAACACATAAAACTTCAAACATCAGTTTCTCAGACGTTAATGGAAGAGAGGCAGAACCTTGTCATTCTAAGATGACGAAATGCATACTATCTTTTGCCTCTCATTTCCAATACCCTCTGCATCCTCTACACAAATTAAGAACAAAACAGAAATTCACAGATGACATTTAAAAGAAAGAAGTCCTACTTCACAATTAAGATTTACTGGTTACTCAGAGGAACTTTCCGTAATATTAAATTAGAACTAAAGAACTCACATCTCTGATTTCATCTTTCACGGAAGAGTGTTAATTTATGCAAAACTATTCTACAGTTTAAACAAATAGACACGCCATGATGATATTGCGTTCTAAAGAAGTGGACCACTTTTATCTAAGGTGACACTGTATGCTGAAGCGTTGGTTCTTCCTACATACCTCGGACACACGACACATCAAGCTGCAGCACAGGCCACACTGCCATGTAAGAACATGCTGCATTTAAGTGTGTGGTCGTGCACACCTATGTTTGCACAGCCAAATTTAACAACACAGAATGAATTTGAATACCCTGGAATAACATCTAATGTTGGGTAGAGTTGCACAAACCGTCAGATATGGTGAACCAGCCTCATTTCTGGCCTAATTATTTTGCTACGAATATTGTGTGTATACATGTGTTCAGGTATGTCTGTGAGTGGGGTCGGGTTGTACTAACATTCCCATTATTGCATTGTCAGGTAACGTGCCACTGTGCATTCCTCGTCTATTTACAGTTGTCCTTAGTGTTCTACTGTTTGATTCCTGTTGCACACAGTTTCCTATCTGCCTAACATCAGCAACTTGGTAATACAGTGTTGGAACACTCTACCAATAATTTCCAGCAATCCTTACAGATACTTATTGTATACACCAGGGAGAAGTTTAAGATCCTCCACTGATTCCACCATGCTGGTGACACCTGTGAAATCATACAAATTTTATGGTGAACGATCATTCACATATCTTGGCCCCTTAATGTGGAATAAGTTACCTATGGAACTGAGACAAACAAAATCATTAGTAAGTTTCAAAAGGCAGCTAAAGCATTTTTTGTTCCAGCAGGCTTATTTTCTTTGACTTACCTGAGGGGAGAGAGCATGTGATGGGAGGAGAGAGTATGTGATGGGAAGAGAGAGAGAGAGGGGGGGGTGGGGAGAGAGAGAGTGGGAAAGAGAGGAGTGAGTTTTTATTACTTGTAAAGCGCATTGAGCATTTACTGGAAATGCGCTTTATAAATGCAATTTATTATTATTATTATTATTATTCTCTGTAATTCTGGCGCTTCTTAATGTGTGTCTGTACCGGACTGCTTTACCTCGGATTTTGACCCCGTCATCAGACCAAACATAGTTCGTGTTAGAATGAAAGACAGGCACGCAGCCAGAGACAATGACAGGCAGTTAGAGAGAAAGACAGACAGACAGACAGACAGACAGACAGATAGACAGACATATATCTATGTATATATGTATACATAGATATATTAGATAGACAGACAGACAGATAGACAGACAGATAGATAGATAGATAGATAGATAGATAGATAGATAGATAGATAGATAGATAAAGCCCATTCCATCACAGAAATTAAAGCAGGGTTACATGGACCGCATCCACCCGCCATGGAATAAATCAACGCCTGTCACCAAAGGGCAGAAACATGCTATTTTCACAGTCCAGATCGCTATGAAGCTGGAGGATAATCACAAACTCGCATGCCACGATAGACAGATCATTTTGATCACACGATTGCAAACGCCCTATTTCCTTTTTATAGTTCGATCCGATCATCATGCTTAAATACGGGATTCAAGCTATCAATCTTTCAGGATTGTGCGTTTATTTTGTACACAAAAGAAAAAAATCTCACGTTTTAAGAGTTTTTCTTCAGCTCAGTTATTTAATTTGATCTCTTCTGCAGATCCTTGTTGACACCCAGCGATCTGTCCAGGACAAAGTGTTTATTTGGGGCCGCAAGAAAAACGTTTACAGATTCAAGGCCATTTCTGTCCGTTGTCGCACAATGCTGTGCTGCTCCGTTTGTTGCTGTCCATGCTGTTGTTGTTGTTGTTGTTTAACTGCTTTTGTTGTTTCT
The DNA here is from genome assembly GCA_963931925.1 of Onchidella celtica. NCBI lineage: Eukaryota > Metazoa > Mollusca > Gastropoda > Systellommatophora > Onchidiidae > Onchidella > Onchidella celtica. Next base: position 20,569,362 of record OZ007571.1, read on the forward strand.
GTTGCTGTTGATTCTGATGCAGTGGTTGCTGCTGTAATGATCTACCCTGAACGACGACCACAGTTCCCTCTACTTGCTCCAAACCACTGAGGGGGACAGTTGATGCTTTGAGCAATAAATATTTTAAATTGAAAGCTAGTATGCCACATTCAAACGTTTGTGCAACATTCAGATGTGCGCTGCACCAATACAGCGTTCCGTCCAGTTTAGAGCTTGGAGTTTTTTCTTAACTTTATCCGGCTAATTTTTCACTGTCTAAACAAAGTGACATGAAACTGAACTGGTCGTTGATTTTCTAAACAAAAAAAAAGGAAAATCCACATCAATTTCTCCATCTCAGGTAGTTCCACGGGAACGGTTTAGTCGAACGTTTGGCGTGTGTTAATTTGTCATTATATATGAGAGCGATTTCGTTTCATGTTAATGACAGAGCGTAGAGGGACAGTTTTGTAAGAGTGCTCCGTTAACAGTCTGTGTAGTGACAAACCCTGTATTTGCAAAAACATTTTAAGCACCATCAAAATACAGACAAAAGAGCATAATGGCAGGTTACATTCAACTGCTCTGATATCAGGTATCGATCATTCTTCACTGTTCAAGTACCTTTCTTTTTTTTCTTTTGAATCGATAGCTCAGTATATTTTATAACGAACGAAACTTGGCACCTGCATAATGGCCAGTGCCGACCAATATTGTTTGAAGTGTCGTCCACATTCTACTCCGCTGGCATACAGACAATTGCTAAAAAGTAACTATAAAAAGACAGAATAAGTGGCAACTGACCCGCATTGTATTGACTATAGTTAAATCAATACTCTGTCGAACGGGAAATATTGATGTCGGTACTCTATAAGTTATAAGTCAATACTGCCCATTCTCGTGGTTAATGAAGAAACTCGCAATTTCCATCGTTACAGAAAATGCCAAGGAGAGAAAACAAAACAAAACAAAAACAACAAAAAAATGGATACACTTGAAAAATAAATTCGATTCCACCTTGCAAACCAAGAGGTGAAAAAAATACAAGCATGTAATTCCTGCCCCGGTGCAACAAAGTGCTCAACAGCTCCCGACTTCGATCAGAACATTCAAAAGAAACAAAACAAAAACTAATGTAAAAAATTAAATCTCTTAGAGAAAATGATAAAGGATAAATTTTGTTTCCTTGTACTTGTAAAAACAACTACTCAAAGGATGCATTTTTTCTGTAAGGAAATTTATTCCACTTTTACCTAATTCAACCTATCTAAGCTGTGTTGTGTCTTCCTCTACCTTTCATTTTCAAAGTGATGTGATATGCCACTCCTTTTTTTTGTATTTCATTTAATTAACGCTTGAACCTCGTGCTGTAATAGATTTCAGACACTTCCGTGTAATTCATTTGCCTGAGGGCTCGAGAAAAAAATGGATTCTGTACTGTTCTCAAATATTTTATTTAATAATTTTTACCCACTTCATCGTTTAACGTGTTCAGTTCAGTGTGATGATCTCCTGAACTGTGTATTTCATCACTGCCAGGTATAAGATCCATAAAGGGGGGGGGGGGGTACTGATCATCCATTATGGGGTTTGGCTATTACCGTCACCAACAAAAAGCGTGTCGGAAGGAAGATATCATATTACAACGAAATGTGTCGGTTTTATTAGTCATTTTCTTTCTTTTAATGAGCAGATTGCACTGTTTCATATTTCTTTAGATCAACATTCTGAATTCTGTCACCGGCAACTTCTGATCGAAATTTGTACTCTTTCCAACTGAATCAATCACTGGGCACTTCAAGAAATAAATCTCACTACATTGTCTTTATTCCCGTACCAATGAACCAGACATGGCACCACTGCCAACTTGTTATTCTCACTGACTGCTCAGTCGGACACTCACCTATCAGTCTGTGACCAGAATTTGAGATCTCCGCCATGTTTTGTAAGAAAAAAAAAAGTTTACGCCAAAGAAGCGGACGGAAAAACGGAAAAGACAGTTCGCTCGCACCGCGCTTTACACTGTGTTCCATTTCCATTATATGATGACAAAAGAGACTCTACATTAAAATAGGCGGATGGCGCATACATTTTCATTCTTTAAAATGAATTTGAACTAGATGGAGAGTCTTTTCCCTTAGCTTTACACGGCAGCCCTTTCTGCCAGTCAAAACCCCAAAAGACGAAACTTTACGAACGGCAAAATGTTGTAATTTAGTGATTTTCCAAATTGTTGTTCTGTTCTAGAGAAAAACCCATGATCGCGAAGACTCAGATCTATAGAATGACAATTTATCCCCAACATCTGTTGGAAACTTTGTGTCACTTCTATTATGGTGGGTCGGGGACTGTTCTCTCTCTGTCTCTCTGTCTCTCTCTTTCTCTCTCTCTCTCTCTCTCCCTCTCTCTCTCTCTCTCTCTCTCCCCCCACCTCATCCACCCTCCGCCAAGTGGTCCAGTGATTAGAGCTTTTAATTCGGGTGCGAGGGGCTTCGGATTTGGCTCCTGCTCAGGGTCGGTTGGATCCATCTTAACTTCTCTCCGTAGGCCTATGTTTAGACATCGACTCGTCGAATGCCCCATAAGGATCCAAGTCGCTCTTCCGATACAGGATGGCCGTGGTGCAAAAAGTTTAGTCCACAGAAAGAAACGAAAAAAAAAAAAAATCTCCACACACATCTCATCTCTAGTTGGTAGTCATTTAACACAGTCACGCTCCAGCCTTCAGTCCACAACTCTTTTCGCCATTTCCTCCTCCTCCACCCTTAGCCTTCGGATACGTTATGTCCGCTACCCAAGCTGTCACAAATTTCCAGTAACTCAATAGGAAATCATCGACCCTAAGGCCACTTATCTGAAGCTACCATGGTCGACTAATTTTGTGCATCAGTCTGACGGCGTACGCCATCTTCCCGTCCCTTTCAAAGCAATTTCCTCCTCTCAGTAAGGGAGTCTACCTTATCAGAGGGTGACATTTTCTGCAAGTCTGAATTATGACTGTGTGTTATGTGTGCGGGCACGACTCATTTCTCTAAAATGTGTCTGTTCATCTCCGTCTATCTATCTATCTATCTATCTATCTATCTATCTATCTATCTATCTATCTATCTATCTATCTATCTATCTATCTATCTATCTATCTATCTATCTATCTATCTATCTATCTATCTATCTATCTATCTATCTATCTATCTATCTATCTATCTATCTATCCGCTCGTCTGTCTGTCTGTTTGCCTGTGTTTTGCTTGTTTTAGTTTTGTTTTGTTTTTTGAGGAGAAAGGAGAGTGTGTATTAGCAGAGACAGAGAGAGCGAGAGAAAGATGGAGAAAGAGAAAGAAGAGAGAGCCATTACATCGGCTCAGAATCATCCACACACCATATTATTTCAGTTTGATTCGTCCGTGGGATGCAGTTCTGATCCACTGACACAAACAAATAACAGACCCAAAAGTTGTTTTTTTTTTAATCGACCCCCCCCCCCCCCAAACCACCACCAAAAAAAAAAAAAAGACTTATCTCCCGCCTCCGGTCTTGAGCAGTTCATCAGATCCCCATTAATTTGTAAAGGAATTAAGAAAAGTGTCAGACCAGACAAGCCCAGTAGTTATAAATTAAGCGTTTCTATCCGCCTCTCGGCTGTCTGGCACTTTATGGGGCATCAGGGAGTCTCGGCTTGCGTCCCGAGTGAGCAGACTTTCTGCGCGTGTACTCATTTCAATAGTCTCTCTGTCAGTTTTGGGGTTTTCCTTTGTGCAGGCGCAATTCTGAAGACAAATTTCAGTACTTCACACAGAACAATCGCTGGCGCTATTACAGAACAGCACAAGCCCATAAGTCCTAAACTGGCAGGGGACGGTAAAAAACAACAACTGCATTAGGTGGATATCATACTAAGCCCGGAAAGCCACAGCCAATTGCTGCCAGCAAACTGTACACCCAAGAAATAATGGCAGAAGCTAACCGGGTTTAGTATGAGAGGGTCTTCCCGGATATACTAAGAAAGTATAGAAAATTATAGTGTGCGCTTTTTGTCTGCTTTTTGACGGTGCCGATCAGGGCTTAGTATGATAACCCCCTGACTTGAACTATTTTCTTGATAATTATCGTATTACATAAATAAACATTTGAAACTTTGAACCCCCCACACCCTGTTTAAAATTTTTTTTTTATCAAAAAACAAAAAGAATTTCTGGGGGTGTTCCACGGAATATTTGGATTTCTATAAATAGATCATTGACACATTATTACTGTAAGTACATCACTGTCTTACAATCACTTTAATTACATCACTGACTTACATTATCACTGTAAGTGCATCAGTGGCTTACATTATCACTGTAAGTGCATCAGTAGCTTAAATTACCACTGTAAGTCCATCAGTAGCTTACATTATAACTGTAAGTACATCACTGAATTACCTTAATATTACATCAGTGACATCATTTAATCTACAACATGCTCTTCCATGTGGCCTATGCAGTATATTGTTAACTTCAATCAATAGCTAGTGAAAAATCGAGTATTTTATTCATTTTCCTGAACATACAATTTTGTGTAGGAAATCACGTGTCATCTTCCTACGTTCAGTCCCCTTTCCCCGCCCTCCCCTTTAGCCATTGAATCTACTTCATTATACACAAGACATCAATAATTATTTCCCTTTCTTTCATCTCTCCGACCAATTTGGCAACCCGTTGTCTTCCCACAGCAATACGTAATACATTATGTCCGTGTATAATTATTCATTCACTTATTCCAAGTACTTGGTACAGTCTTGTGTTGTTTGTCCCTCTTTTCCATGTGTCTGTACTTTGCAAATCATAATCTCGTTTATCTTCCATTCCTGCACTATCGATCTGTCTCTCCATTCACATGTATAATTATATTGTACAACAGTTTCAAAGAGTAAATGAGTATAGAAAACAAATTACACACCTCTCCCCTCATCTTTATCTTGTCCCTTTTTCAGTTCATGTAAACAGACATAGTGGACATTAAAGACACGGTCAGTCTGATAATCTGATAGGTACAAAGAAAAGAGAGGGAGGGAGAAGAAGAAGAAGACAAAGAAGAGGGAACGAGTGAGAGAAAGTGGAAAGGGTGGGGGGGGGGGTCGGGCTCTTGTAAATAAGTGAAGGAACAGCAGAAAGGGAGATATAATTATGCAGTAAGCCAAACAGATTGGCAGAGAAGCGGACGGATGGACAGACAGAAAGACAGATAGGCAGATAACAGTTCGAATACCGTACATTCTCACCCATAAAATAGACTACTTACTGCATATTATCTTTGGAGGCCTCCATTTAAAACAGAACAAAATCCTCTTTACAAATCCACTCAAGTGTACAGATGAGAAAATCCCCTGGAGCGAGGAAGATCTGAAAACTGTCTAGTCTGTTTTTAATCCTTAAAACTTTGATACAACAACGCTGCTCCAAAAATCCAGTCCATTATCCACTGAATCTCTAGAAAATCCCTGTGCACTGAAATATCCATTTGGATGATTAACACTCTCTATACCAGAAAGGAGCTTTCGAGCTACATCTTCATGCTCTGACTACAAACTAAGAATACAATATAAATATTATATTTAATAATTAATTTTTTTATAGATGTCAATTTCAACGGCTCATGAAGTCACGCTGAGAATTAAAGATGCATTAACCCCAGTACACTGCCTCCTGGTCGGGTAAATCTCATGGAGAAATGATCCGATTGCAACTGACCCAAAACAGCATTCACAAGTATTTAGATCTAGTACTTTGTCTCACAGATCCTACAAAATCTATGTTAATGTGCAATTAAGGCAGTCTGTGATAACGTGTTTAAACAAACATGTTTTAGCACAAGTTACGGTTATAATGACCAATTATGTTATTCCAATTCAGATATTTATGTAAAATAACAAAAATTAACTTAACACTTAACAGGTCAAAGTGGTGGGGTCTCTATGACCTATGTAACAATTCTTATTTTTTACTTGAAAAAAAAAAAAAAAGAAAACTCACGTCATGAATTTCAAAACTGAATAAGCAAGTAAATTTCAGCGTGCTTTCTTTTTGCCCCTTTCCTGCCCATTAAATGTAAAGAATAACCCTCTTCTTATGTCAGGAAGCCGTTACGTGAAGGGAATGTTTACTTTGTGCACAGCGTCAAGTCCTCTGCATGGGCCTCCAGCACGACGGTAAAGCCGTAAATCCTGCTGTAAACTGTGTCAAGCTTCAGCCACAAAAGGCCGTATAAGTCAAAATTTTAATACGAAAAGCTATTCTCTCTGATTCGGTGTACAACGTCCGGTTGAAGCTGACTACAAGTTTTATTCTACGGGTGGGCCTGAGTACGGTTTTCTCTTAACTCCTGTAGTCTCTGTAGATTTGTTAAGTTGTTTTCAAGAATCGTCATGTGACCCAAAACACCCCATGAAAGCCCCATCGAAAGTCAACAGATAAATATTACAAATAGTAATTCAAACCTGAATCTCTTTGGATGCATGAATCCCCAAAAACTTAGGAAAATCCACGGTGTAGAATCCATTCTGGTTAAAACTAATTACTGCAGGCTTGCTCTATACCGCTTTCCCCCCAAGAACTGCCCTTTACATGACTGTGTTTGTTTAAACCAAGAGCTATGGGGAAACGTTTCTGGTGAAAGTCAGTGAAGTGGCCTACATGTTACAGGTCTTACAGCAAAAAGCTATTTGTCTTAAAAAGTGATTTACAATGTACTTTGCCCAAACGTTCGTTCGAAAACGATGGCGGTTTAGGACAAGAAAGGAAGGGGCTCAAAGATCTGCTGAAATGGGGTGAGAATATACAAGAATTCTGATTTTAAAACTACTGATGGTGGGGATTTAATACCCTTGCAGACAGACAAAATAAATATTACCGTGTTTGTCGACTGTCTGTGTCGGCTTTTTCATTATTGGAGTCATCAGTTCTTGAGCTGCTACTCCAGTCGCAAGAAAAAAAAAAAGCAGTACTTCAAGTGACCACACTGAGAACACTTAAGTTTTACGACATGGCTCCGTGTTTATCTGAGAAAAGTATTTCTCTGCAGTTGTAAAATTTCACAAATTCTTTAGTCAGAACAAAACACTCAGAAGAACTTCTAGGAAGGATACGAACAAAACAAAAATTTAATATTTAAAATCCCTTAAAATGTTGGGAAGTGTTTGTGATGTAGAGGGAGCGATTGCTACGAGTTTTACCGAAATAGAATAGTTAGAAAATAATCACTGTATGTGATTACAGCACAAAATCGCGATTTCGGTAGATCAGTGGTAAACCTCGAAACCATGTTATGTGTTGTCCAGAAATGTATTCATACCTTACATTTCAAATTTCCAAACAAACCTACCAAATTCACATTAGAGAATCCAGAGCCAAATTATCCCAAGCAGCACAAAAATGACAATGTCATAAAAATCGGTCACCTCTGGACGTGCACAAACTAATTAAACATGAAACGAATAGCTTGGCTGCTATAAATGAAACCAATCGCTGGGAATAACCGGATCAAAAACACCGCAGTGTAATCCCACGGTATCTCCCAGCTAATTAATGTTCACCATCGCACACGATTGTTCTTTCTCTGCACCTTACCATCAGATTAAAATGTTACCGATTCCCCTTGTAATATTTCATGGTGAGTAATTTCTGTTGTGAATTTCGCCATCACATCACCTTACTAGTGTAAAGTTTTGTAACAAATACAACACAGCTGAATTCTGACCCGGACATGCTCCGCTGACTGTCGTTTCACACTAATTGTGACAAAAGTTAAAAATACAGGAATTCATAGGTTATGCTTGGTTGGCACTTAGTCATCTGAACCACATGACATTAATAATAATAAATTTTGCTTTGTTGTCAGAAACAACGACACATGGCCATAAGTTACTGCGACTGAATATTGGTAAATATCCAGGTATGAGAAGATTAACTGTTATTGTATTCTCTGCCATCTGTTAGCTATAGCTGCAGATAGTCCGTTATATTTATCGTTACTCTTATGTTTCACGACTTCTTGTTTGTTCCAACTCCACTTTTAGCATAACTGAGAAGTTTGCGATGTAAAATGTTTGCGGCTTTAGTATCATGTTAAGAAATTAGAATAAACCGGAACTGTGAAACAGCTTGATAAGTGCCACCATGCATTTTAAACAAGTTTCAAAGAGTGCATTTGTTATACTTCTGCAATATACTAAATAAATTATATACATGCTTCAGAAAATGGAGATTGAACAAACAAGAATTAAGATCGCCGTTGCTGTTGTTGTTGTTGATGTAGGAGTATGATACTGAACTTGCCGTTTGATACTATTACTACAGAAGTATCAAACTGTCACGGAAAGGAATACGGTATTTAAGTACCGTTACAAGTCAGTTACACCTAGATATTTTCCTCATGTCAAAATTCGCTGTCTTGATTTTGTACGTTCAGAACTGCTTTTCCCTTCCATTCTACAAAATACACCCCAAACTATCACTAATAGGGACAACAGAAAGTATTTGACCACTGTACACAGTGAGTTAAAATTGTTTCATCCAAGTGAAACTGTTCTGCGGCAGCCAGTTTTTGAAAAAAACATCGACCAGTCAATCCTCGAGATCTATACTGTTTTCTTGTTTCTTTCAAAGGTAAACACTATGATAAACTGAAGAACTTGGTCATTCAAGCCAGTAATCGCCAGGAATTGGACAGCTTAAAGGTAACGTTAATAAAAAAAAAAAAACAACTCTTAATGAAAGTGTGACATTCCCAGCTATGAAGTGAAAACAACACAAAAAATACCACCGATCATTATTAGCTCTATATTATGCAAGATGATGATACTGTTCTAAACTCCACATTTGTCCCTAAAAAGCCAACGAGTATTCTTGCTTATTCAAACAAACTGTGACGCCAGTTCTGTCAATCAAAGACTTTCTTTCTCTAAGTGTCGATTACTACCTTTCACATTAATACCTTTCAGCCAAAAATCGCTCAAACATATCCGTTTTCTTCGGGCACAAGAAAATAACAGTTAAATATATCACATCACACCTAACACATGTCGAAATAATGAAGATAACACACAGACAGACACCCTCCGGTTGTGTTAACTTGTGGAGCGTTTCACTTCAGCTGTCTAGTTATATCCCCTCTGTCACCCTTCACCTCCACGCACGAGCATGCAAGCGAACACCGGCTTGATATTTCGGTCACCAAGTGACAACGAGGCCAACTCCGCACCGAGACGGGCCAAGCCACGAGCCCGCGCTCTACTGCCACGAAAGGGCCTACAACAGTTAAAAGTGCACGCAGATCACCTCGGTATACAAAGGGTTAAAGATAAATAAATAACATCCGGAATGCTCAATACACCAACTTAAACACGACGGATGTTTAGCGGCCACTGATATGTAATACATGTAGTCGAAATCATACACCTCATTCCGTTTTCAAGAGTTAGTCGGGGATTCTTTTTTTTTTTACAGTTTGCAGTGAGGGTTCATACGAGGCAAGTTGATTGTATAAGCGTTTTATTATAATAAATCATCCAGCAAATAAATAAGACAAACAGAATAGCTAAATCTAGAATATAATATTCTAAAAACATTCATAACACAATTTCAGGAAAAAAAATATGAATACTGTTCTGCTGCTAGTGTTATTTTATCTGATGTAGATAATAATAATAATTATTAAATCCTAGTCTCACTACTCTGGTCTGAATGAACCTAAAGACCAGTGGACACTTCGTAACGTCTTGTTCTGGCGCCAGTGAAAGAGTTCGCTTAAAATGAACATCACTCCCTTCGCACACTGTTCCCTAGTTATGTCACAACTCAACCTCTGTAATTATCCCTGCAGCTGGTCACCCGTATTAAAACATCACCCCCTGACACAGGAATGTGAATAATGTAGAACAATACTATCCCGTTGGAACACGAATCATCTTAACTGACGGCCAACATTTGTTTATTATTTGTTTTGTTTGTTTGTTCATTTTGATTTGGGTTTCCAAGAGTAACTGCCTGATCAATATATTACAAGTTTATAATAAGTTGACAAGTTTAATTTTATTGCACGCCTGGCGGCCAATTTAAAATATGCATAAGAATCACCCAGACAAGCTCTGGAACACATTGAAAAAAAGAGAAAAGAACATAACGCATTCGGTCACTCGCTCTCACCACTCCTTGCCACCCAATACAGTTTACACATTTACCTGTAATTAGAGTAAAATGTAAGTTGATTGATAATTGTCAGCAACAGTAATCATTCTTAAATCCCTTGCCCCCCCCCCCCACCCCCATCTTTCCCCCACCTTTATCTGTCGTAAATTAATTTACTATACATGAAAATATCACTAAGATCTGAATGTTCACATAATTCAGACCTCACCAGCAGAAATCACAATTTACATTCTTACTTATTCTTCCAGCTACACACCATGATATCAGAGTAATTTAACAAAAAAAAAAAGAAGATGAGAAAATTCTTAGTCTAGGCCATAGATATACCCTACTAAACGGTCTAGGCGCACTATGGGCACTTTGATGGGTTGCAGTCGCGTCAGAATCATCTCGTTACAAACACAATGAAATCTAAGGGAATGAATGGAGACGCGCGCACATGCGACACTCGGGGCTCAATGTAGAGTCAACGGGAGCGTGGAACTGAGACACAGACAGCAAGTGGCATGTGTGCTTGGAACTGTTGTTCAATTCCTCAGCGCGTATGTTATTATTACCAAGTCTCATTATCCTTAACCATGGGGTACCGTATGTCTGTAGGCGTATGTGTTCATGTGTATTTATGTCAGCCTGCGTGTGTGTGCGTGTGTGCGCGCGCGTGTGTGTGTGTGCGTGTGTGTGTGTGTGTGTGTGTGTAAGTGTGGACGCATTATTTGGAAACCATCTTTTAAATTCATTTTTTTTTCTCTGTCTGGCCAATGTTTTTCTAGTGACTAAAAAAAAAAAATAATGCGCCTCGATTATAATTGTGGCTGGGTTTTTTTTCCCCATGTTTACCAATTCCATTGTTACAGCAGTCTCCCCTTTAGAAATACATAGCGGAATTTAGTCCGCTGATAACATCCAGACAATAAATTGAGCAGCCACCCCCCCCCCCCTCTGCCCATATTTCTCTCTTTCATTCCTTTCTGTGGAAAAAAAAACAACAAAACCAGAAAAGTTCCAAGCGCTGGTCAGGCATTCTCCGGAAATCAATCTTTCCTTGCAATTTCGATAAAATACAGAGAGAGGAAACCCTAATATTGTCACAAACTGACGAAAATTTTGTGGACCATTTTCGGTTTTTCTGCCCGCATTCACCCTCGGCAGCAATGTCGAATTCAGATGTATTCATCTCTTTCTCCCTTACAGCGTATGTTACTCTCCAGTACAAATGTTGAGTATCGTGGCCGACTCTTGGAGCTCTGAGAATTTATTTACTGTTGAGTTATAGTTCAGACAGACAGACAGACAGACACAATGGTGCGGCCAGACAATTAACGTTCAACACGAAACAGCGTCACGAGGTAACGGATGCTAAAGGCTCGTGTTTTAGATATTTTTCCGTACTCGTGCAAGAACTCACAGTAGCCCCAGACCATTAAAATTTATCGGTCACATTCCGGATTACATGAAACCTGTGAACCACGTACGTGGATCAAAACATCTGTCGCAAGAAGCTCACAGAAACCATTGACCTTCTTTAGATTGGGGCCTTTGTTAATGTCTGAGTAATTAGTGTTTCAGCCACCAACGTATCTATGAATTGTAGGTACTTATTACTATCTTAAGCGACTAACCCCCCCCCCCCCCGTCCGGGCTCAGCCTACTATCTCCCTTATCACATCAAACCTGGTCAGCATTAACACAAAAAAAAAACGATAAATTGCTAGACATGCCCAGCACCATTTTCAGCATTTTATCTCTCACCCCTCCTGAATATGAATGATCCTATTCTCTTAAAATTAAACCAAAAAATGTAGAATGGAAGTGATATAATTCATTTTTTAAAATTATCTGAATAATTTGCTTCAAGTGCAGAATAAATTGTCTGAGCTACATTTTATCTTATAAGGCATAATGATTGTAATCAGGGCGCGTAAATTAATGTTACAAGATTAGTGTGCACGGGGGCAAAAATGATTATTAAGCAAAATCAAGAACTTTTTTCTGTCAGACCAACGTCAGTATGTACAAGTAATTGTAGACAGTACAAACTGGTAACTTCACTACAGAATTGCAACATCTCAGTTGCTGTTTTTTTTTTTTAACTTGAAGTGATGAAAGATTATTCTCGTTTTCTTTAGCTAAGATTATTTTCTTGCTAGCTTTGTTCTAAATTTTCTCCCCAGGAAGCTGCATGTAATTAGGCATTCCGCAGAGTGATTAATAGCAGTTATTGTTCTGCATTTTTTTTTCCCGTGGAATTTCCATGGTCTGTTCTTTCTCTGGTGAAATCTCTTGGGTACAAAATTTCCCATCTCTTCTTCCCAGCTGGATCTGGCATTGTCCATGACCCTAATGTAACCAGGCGTCCACCCGGTGGAACCGAGAAAAGGACCCAAAACTTTGCTTTCTACTAGTCGTTCTCCAATGTGGTTGTTTCACTACCCTCCAAAGGGCGAATTTCCTACAGTCTGAGATCTCAGACGTCTCCTGAGATTTATTTTGTTGATTGTCGCTATCAACACTCCCGTAATCCACAGAACTGTTTCACTATAGCAGATGAAAACAGCCACCTAATCCTATCGGTGAAACAGAGCCTTGCCTTCGTTATACAAATGAATAAACGCATTAAATCATAGCTGAGAATAAGCCACCTTCTTGAATTTAACCCCCATTCAGTTTACTTACAAGATATCAAAAGAGCTGTTACACGGGGTTTTTAAATGGCACAGGAGAGCTGTAAAGTAACTTGATCTTTGCAAAATAGTGTGTGCCACTTTCCAGTCACCCTGGGTTTGGAGGGCCAAACGAATATTTCAGCCGCTCTGTTCTCCTTCTCCCTGTCCTCACTCTGCGTGTTCAAATAATTTCGATCATTGCTGTTATAAATCGTATTTATTGCTTTTTCCTTTCACCCGTCCACCTTCCTGTCTTCTCTCTCTTACCGTGCCCCCTTTTCTCACATCCTTCTATCTCACTTTCACTCTCCGAGTCTACTACTGAACTCTCTATGTCTCTTTCTCTATCTGCCCATTACTCCATTCAGGTCAATTTCGCTGTTTTCTGGGTGCGGTTAAAGTCTGTAGCCCATTCATTACTTTTTTTTTTTATCCGTTCATTCTCTCTCCATGCCTTACATCCTTCTTTCTCACTTTCACTTTCCGAATCTACTTCACTGATACTCTCCATGTCTCTCTATATGTACTCATTACTACTCCATTCAGGTCAGCTTGGCTACTCCCTGGGTGCGGTGTAAGTTTTAATGCATACATAATTTTCTTTACCCATTCATTCTCTCTGCATGCAGACTGTTCAGTTGTTGACCTTTGCCTGGTGTGAAATCATCTGACCGTACATGAATAGTCTGTCCTGGTTGCGGTAGAGTGGGGGATAATAATATTGAAAAACGTATGCTACGAAACGAGGCTAAGAACGTAACCACAGGAGTGTGAAGCTTGTGAAAAATTTGTTTCATATCCGTATTGCAAGGTGTGTAACATGACAGTGTAACAATGTCGCAATGCTTCAGAGCAATGGATAGACAGGTGTTCTTTTATTATGCTCCTGTGGAGATCTTTCAAGTGAATAGGCATGGCAAGGGCAATCCAGGAAATGCACTTGATATGATAATAAGATTGGGTGGGATTAATTAACTGTAATTATTTTACAAATAGACAGGTAAGAAATGACTGGAGTAGCGGAATAAACACGCTGGTACGTGAAGCAGACAGAAGTTAGCAACATGTTAGAGCTCTGAGCCCTCTTCCTCTTCCACATTTCATTCACATCAAAATTAAACCAAGATCACCAGCACAGTATCTCTAATTGTTACAAAATGGAGCTCTGGATTAATCTGTAAAGTTTAACAAATCTCACGAATGAATCTATTGAGATGGTCACTGACTAAAGCGGGTCATCTCCATAACTGCGATTATTACCTGTTCATGACACTATTGACAGCATGCGCTGGGTTTCAGTAGAAAATTATCGCTTTTTATCTGTCAGAATTTTTTGTTTTCTTTTTTTGTTCTGTAATCCACTGAAGTTCAGTTTAAATATTAAAGCTTCAGCGGTACTCCACGTGCAGCACAGGTTGGTCATTGTAACAGATACTGCTGGATAAATGTTGATGGTATATTATCATGTTTTCCGACTCTTTTTCGCTTTGCAGCGAATAAATGCCCTCCTGCCCGTATCGTTGGTGTGCACTCCTCATTGCATGTACGATACATTTTAATGTTCTGCTTGGTCAAGTGTTTCAGGTAGGCCTGCTGGTCACGATGACATTAGCACGGATATGCAACTCCTGATAAGGGAAGTCGCACAGGTAGACTCCGTCATGTTGAGACCTCGCAACTTTCCCTGACAGAGTTTTGCAACAGAGACAAAAAACTGGTTTTATTTGGAACGGGCCGTCAATGTCCCTCTAAATTTGACATGTAGATTATAAAACATCTTAGAATAACAACCATTGATGTTTCTGTCCACAATAATGGTTATTTTAGAAGCAATCTGTCTGAGATTTGGACATCAACTTTCAGTGTCTTCATTTCGCTGTGCCCGGTCAACGGTATGCTTACGCAGTTCAAGTTCCAAGACAGGAGTGGTTTGTGTTTTGTCAGCTTAGCAAAATCGTTGGTAAAAAAAAACAAAAAACTTTTTTCTGATCTTTTTGACCATTCCAAGTGTCAATATTACACCGGTGTCGCCGACATGCAAAACCGATTAGCATAACGCTTCACAGTTGAGACAAGGGAATCTCTAGGAAAAAACTAAAAGTACCTGTATAGAAGCAGTAAGGCTAGATCTAGATCTAGTAGCGACCTTAGTTTTTCATTGTTCTATCTCCATTTTCTGAAAAATAAAACAAAACTGGAGGTCTTTTAGTTTGTAGAGAGGTATAACAAACGCACACATTGCCGTTTATTTCAAATGCGTTGTGGCACTTTTCAAGCTGTTTCACAGTTCCGATTTAAAACTCCTTACCATAATACTAAAGCCGCAAACGTTTAACGTCAAATTTCTCAGTTGTGCAAAAAAGTGGAGTTGGAGCAAACAAGAATTTATTACTAAATTACAGCTTCTTTATTAGCAAGTTACAGCTGGTCTCCAATACATCATGCTGAAGTGGAAAACTGCCAAGTACAAGATTTGTTTTTGAAAGTAGAAATAAATAACGCTCATAGGAGAATAGAAGTCATGGTCATCTTAGCAGCACTCCTAATAGAAGAGGTGGTCATTGTAGCAAGAGCAGTTAGTCGTCGAAATAACAGAACTAGTCGTAGAAGGTGCTGTAATAATACAGGGTATAAACGTGGGTGATAGTAGAACTGTTAATGGTAATAGGCGCTTAAGTTTCTATTGCAGTTAGAGTTTGGAGAAAGCACTCTGACACGATAATGGCCATATTGTGCTAGAAAGAAGATAAACAAACTATAATGATAATGAAGATCATTAATTTATGTAGCGAATAATCCAAACGAGTTTGCTCTAGGCGCTTGTTCTCTCGATTTGCATCTCTCTCACTCTCTCTTTCTTTCTCTCATTCTCTCTATCTCTCTTTGTCTCAGAGCAAATTGTAACGCAGCCTGTTAGGCGCAGTTCACAACTCACAACAGTTCACAACTCACAACTTGTATTCTAAAGTACTATAATATTATTTGAATATATATTATAATTATAATATTTATTTAATAATGAATTATAAATTTTAGTTGGTGATATGGGGGGTGATAGGGATAAATTTTAATCTATTAAGTTCAATTTCAATTTTGCCCGGGCAGCGGCCTCTTCGGCCTGCTCTTTACGATTTCCAACTGCCAAGGTATCTTTAACGTGCACAACGTGCATACGGGCCCTCCGATTTTTTCGTCCTTATCCGAGAAGACTAGGTACTCGATCCTACCCCTAATAGGATCAGGGACACGAAAATATGAGAAAAATCCCAATTTCCAACATGCCTGCACAGCCCGGGTTTTGAACCCGGGACCCTTGACATGAGAGGCGAGCACCTTGCCTCTAGACCACCTTGTAACAGACTGATAGGACAAAAGGAGAACCTACAAGGAGCGCCCGCCAACCACCGGCTTATATTGCAGAACGAACTGAGTTAAGAACTACATACGGGTGGTAGGAATGCATAGAAAAGGAAATAGTAGCAGTAATTAATGATTAGGGCGAGAGTCATTGATCGCTAATGAGGTGAACATAGCAACGAAGGCACTGCAACAGTGGGGAGTGGCTGAGATGACAATGGTGACAACTGACAATGACAATGTGGCTGTTGTAGTCGTAGACTAGTCACTCCCCCCTGATGTGTACCACAGAATACGAGTCGTGGGGTTAAGAATGTTGACTTCCGGAATATGTCCGGTGACAAGATATTCCGGGAATCGGGGTTAATTAAGGGAGGCTGGGTCAGGGTTAAGGGGCTGCAAGGGATGCCGGTCGTCCCCACCCCTCCCCAGTCCCAATGATGTAACGTGTTCTCCACTGGTCTGCGAGAAATACATTAAATAACGGTTCTGTCTCTGCCGTGTATGACCTCCTAGATCACCGAGGGCCATAGTAAAATGTGTGTGGGGTGATGGGGGTTGGTGGGTGGGGGGGGGGATCAGACTGAAGAACTGTGATTAGATAACGCCAAGTTCATCTTTATAATATAGATAAATGCAACAATCCGGCCAGCAAAACCCTAGGGAAATCCGACTCATAGAATTGACGACAAGTTCGCACATAGGAATGGCATCGTTCCTACATAGATCCGCTGGTTACGACATCGCATCGGCATTGCTTTGATGTAGGGAACCTGCCCCTGTGATAATCCTGTCAAATTCTAAGGAAATGTACGTGAGATTGACGTAGGGTTCCTAGCTGGGAGGAAGCCGTTAAAGAAATTAGTCAAACACCAATGCTCCACCATCCCTTCTTAGCGTCCACCCGTAAAGTAAACAGTAAGGCCCAGTTTGAGCAATCTGTGCGCTTTTCACACTCTTCGCTTCGACCCATAGCTCTTTGTACAAGGATTCGGCCATTAGAATGGTGGATACCCGTGTCCATCCCTGAATGCTTTAAAACGTTTTAAATCGGCATTTTGCACGGATCATTTGACTGTCTCATTAGAGACGTGATTTGTTTTTTATGAAATTTAATTTGATGAACAATGAATAATTGAAAGCATTTTCCTTTATTGTTCCGTGATCATACGTGAAGACCCGGGAACAACACCAAGGTAAATTCACATTAAAAAAACGAAAGTGTTGATGGTATGCCAGGAACTCACTTGGAAAACCCAATCCATTAATAACATCGACGAAACGGTGGCAGAGTCAAAATTGGGCAAAAAGAAACGGTGGCAGGTCTTGGAGCAGAGCTATGTGTGGATAAATGTGAGTGTGCATGAGAAAACCCGGCATAAGTCGGCAACATGACATTTTGAGTTCTGTACATATAATAATAGACAAGATATTTCTGATAAATTGAAGTCAGTGACCCCCCTAAAGCAAGATTTTGAGAAAACGGCATTTAATCCTATAAGTGGCAATAGCTAATTGACCAAGTAATATTGGAGTGATTGCTGTTAGGAGACCGTAGTCTAATAACTAAGCAGTTATAGAGATCATACTGAGTAGTGTTCACTGCTCATCTACAGTTTATCCTGTAACATGCCACGGTCCCCGAAACAACAGCCAAGTTGGAAGTTTGTGTCGGACCCATATTTTCACTACAAAGCCGTTTTTCTCAAAATCAGCTCTGCCGACTTATTGTGGGTTTTCTCATGCACACTTACAAATTATAGCACACTATTCCCAATGTAAAACAACGGTCAAGTCCAAATGTTTTTTTGTTGTTTTTTTTCTTTGCCATTTTTGTCAAAATCTCCTTTTTGTGATCTCACATAATGTTGTTCTCGGGTCTTTTTTTCCATTAGTTTGTACGTGTATTTGTATACTTCCTTGATCCCGTTTGGGCAATTTGTTTTGGTGTCATTGCAGCCCAGTTACAGCTAGCGATGGGCTCGATTCGAATCATTATTCGAATCGCACGAATCACTAAGTCGAGGATTTAATTAGTTGTTTTTTTTAAATTTTGCCCGGGCAGCCGGTCTATTATTAAGCCTATGTACGCTATCGGGGCCTCCTTTCTCCATGTACATTTTTCAAAAGCCAATGGCGACCTCCCTACTTCCCCCCCCCCCCCCCCCAACAAGAGCGTACGATGACCCCTTTTCGTGTCACAAGAATAAGAAATAAAAATAGAGAGAGAGAGAAGAAACATGTTGAGAATGATAAACGATAACCTAACCCGGATCTCCTGGTCTCAAGGGTGTCATTACAATAACAACATCCCCGCTATGTGTGCACTGACGCGGCCATGCAGATAGGTGACAGACATAATTAGGTCACAAATAAGAGACATACTTTTTGCCGTTTAATCGCAATATTTTCGAACGCAAATTTGCATTATCATTCGTCCTTCAGGCCCATTCCTACCGATTAACTGGCTTCCTACACGAGGTAAACAAATATTATTAATGAAGATCTTGATTTCGTTAATGTTGTTGCTGTCATCCTTGTGTTTCCAGCTATGAATTTTTGCACCAGAAAAGGGAAAGCCAAGAGAACCAGCAGGAAGCATGCTTTAAAGCGGGCTTTTCTATGGCATGGCTCAAGGTTGTTCCGAAGCAGTGGTTTTCAATGGGCGCAATAACGCCCCTCGACCCGAGGGGTGATTTTGATTTCGGCGGGGGGGGGGGGGGGCGAATGCGAGGAAAATTGCGACGACGGGGCAACGAAAACGGTCATGACTGGAGAACGATTTGGGGGCAAATACATGGGGCCACCACTGCCTTGTTCAATAACACGCGTAGATGGGTTTGAAGAACTGAAAATTTTTGTTTTGTTTTGTTTTAGCTGATTTGATAAAGAATGCTTTGTTTTATATTCAATGATCAACACGTTTATTGTCAGTAAATAAGGCTTTGAAAAGCTTAACAACATAATTTGTTGTGTAGTTTGTTTTCTTGTGAACTGTATCTGTTGGGTTTGAGTATTGAGTAGGGGGGGGGGGGGAGATATAAAAAAGAAAAGGGAAGGGGAGGGGGCAATGAAAGAAAATGTTGAGCCTAAGGGAGCGATTGCCTGACAAAGCTTGAGAACCATGATAGTCCTAAACTTTCAGTTCAGAAACACGACTTGATCTCAGATCACATCTCAGTAAACTGAATTTTCGGTACATTTCGCAGCAGATTGTGGGTGGCGAAAGTGTTCCTTCTGGACTATGCTGCCGCCAAAGGAAAAAACCACGTAACTGACCGCATGGTACTTTTTCTATTGTATTATCTCTGATACTGATTTACAAACATTGGTTTGCCCCTTAGAAACTAGTTTTTCGGTAGCAGGCACGCCTTTCTGCCTTTGATATAGAAGACCTATATGTGAGACAAGTAAAATAGAGACTATTGTTGTTGTCACGAGTGGAGTGAGCGATAGTTAATAATTACGGGGGGAAAGGAGGAGAGTAAAATTAACGCACGTAGACAAGTAAGTTAAAGCGTGCTGTTGTGAGTGGTGGGGGGTCTGAATGAGGCGAAAGCGCTGTATTACTATCACTGCAAGTTAGAAGGTCCTACTGAACGGACGCTAGTAAGAGCCCAGCGGGCGAACATAAGGGGAGCAGTCGGAAGACGGATGAGAGTGTTTTTTCCAGTGATGACTGGTAGGTAGAACGTTGATTGATAATTATGATTGATGTATTATATTATATTCGTCTATTACCATGATGTAAATAAGTATATGTGAGGAATGTGGAAGTCCTTGATATTGGATAATATAGCAATGTGCGCCATGAGCGATAGATGAAAGTGAGTTCATGGATTTGTAGCACGAGTGAGTATTGTGTACTCCGATGGAGGTGTGTTACCGTAAGATGTGTGGTGAGTGAAAGGTGAACTATTGTGTGTACGCTTCATGGGTTGTAAGGAGAGGTGGAGTGAATAGAAATGGTAGGGTATTATACCAATGTAATGTTATTCTTGTAGGTGTCGGGGACGGGCCGAAGAGCCAGCTCGATGAGCACAGGGGATAGGCCAGCATAGGGCCGGAGGCCACACATAGGCCAGAAGTGAGGCTGTCGGTGCAGGACAGTAGAGGCACATAAAGTCGTGGCAGTCAGGCCACGGACAGGGACGTAGATATGAGCGTGAATGGGATAATGTACTATTGCCATGTTGATGGGCTATTGAAATGATAATGTGCTAGTGCCCTGCTGAGGGGCTAGTGGAATGCTAAGGTGTATGACAATAGGAAGGTGATGTTGAGAGACTGCGGTGCCAGTGAATTATTAATGTGCTATTAAGACCCTGAGGGGAGAGGCTGAGGCCGAAGTGCCTTTAGGAGTAACTACCGGGTTGTGGATCCGAGGAAGAGTGCATGTGAGAATAAGGCCGTTGTACGGCAGTTAATTTCAATAATATAATGTATGTAATTGCGCTATTATCTGTATAATTATGTTTAAATAAATGTGTGAGTCTGATGGGTTGTTCTGTTAAGTGTTAAACTTGTTTGTTCGTGATTGTTGTCCTGTCATAAATTATTACATCTCCCAGTCTGGGATTTGTGACAGTTGTCAATTACGTCGTCTCTCCTTTGGGCGACGGTAAGAGCCAAACAGTCAGTAATGATCAAATAGAGACAATACTCCCCCCCCCCCACCGTGGCGAATATTGTGAAAACAACAACGATGATGACGATGATGATAATTGATATTATGTGTTAATGAGTACGGTGATGACAGCAAAACACGGGGGGATAATGATAATCATTATGTCAGGATTTATTACCGTGTCTAATCTGGTAATAAACTAAAACGATAACTATGGTCATTAACTAACTATAAATTGAAGGGTTGTTATGACCTTTAATGGCGAAACGTTTATTAACGTGAAATAAACACGAGAGATTTTTTTTCCATATCAAGCACACACAAAAAAAAACAACTCAATATCATTGTGACCTTGGCAGCTTATCAGGAGAGAATGAAATTGCTGTGGGGGAAGGAAAGGGAAATGGGAAAGGCCGGGTGTGTACACGAAAAGCCAGAACATTTTTCCTGACAGAAAAAGAAAAACCTCATGGGAAATCAGTTTCGACTAGAAACGGTTTTTTTTTTTTTGTGCGTGTGTGTGCTGTCATTAACCAGATGAGTGAACACCAATACTAGCTGCCAGTTAGTTTAAATTTCATTTGTGTAGTGAAAAAAAACAACAACAAAAAACATGAACGGAAACGCTCAAGTTACCCTATCAACATAGGGTCTTAGATTTGGGTCGCCCACGCTTTGTCATATTATGCTTTTATTCTATTTTGCGGTCGTCTTAAGTCCTGAATTGAAGGTTAGGCGATGGAAGAGGCCCCAGGAATGGGAATACGGGAAAACCCATGAATAACAAAAATTAATATTGTACCAGTGTCTCTGGTTGCACCACCAACCTGATAGTACATCGTGTTCATGGATAATTCCACGCTGTCACCGACCAAGGGGGAGATTTTTGGATTATGTAATATTTCTTCCCCTCACTAGCGACAGTTATTTAATTAACAGGAAAACTAAAATAACGCGTCCTGAAGGCAATATTCTCACAGCCCAAGGGGCATTTGCCATATTGTTGTATGCGACATTTTGTCGATTTTGAGGTTTTGTCATGAAAATGGTTCTCTCACTCCTAATTTCATCATGTTTAGGTTTCATTCCAATCGGTTAAAACGTTTCCAGGATAAATGTGTTTGTGAAGTAATGTTTGATGCGTTTTAGCCCTTTTGCCGTTCAAATTTTAATCCTCATTTTCACTAAAAAATCAAATAAAATATATATTTTACCAAAATGCAAAAGAAGAACGTCCCACGTTTTAGTGGAATTGTTCCCGAAAATATAACCAAAGACCTTGCTTGCCTGTATCATGTATCAGTGCCACATAAACCAGGATCTTCTTCAGTTACATCTAAGATTTAGAGAGTCCCAGGTTACATTCATGTCGTGACGCCGTTTGTCTATTTTACGACTGCTGGCAGGTGAAACGAGATGTCAGATTTTTATTCAGGAAGTACACGATGACACGGCATAAATGAAGTCGTTGGAGAGCCTCTCTGTGGTTAGGTGACATAATTATGGCTGCAGTGGAAAACAAATCTGAGAAACTGTTGAAGCAACCAAAATTCACGGCGCAATATTAATTAACGAACTGTTCACAGAAGGGGCCATCATAAAGTGCGTACAATCGGAGGGCGTGGGACGGGAAAGGGGAAGAGGGTGTCCCAAACGTCTGAAGGGGGGGGGGGGGGAGGGGAGGGGGAAGGGGGTGTCTGTGAAACGCACGTACGCTTTACAGTCATGCGAATGAATTAAAAAGTTTGTTCTACTTATATTTTTTTTAACAAAATTGAGTGTAGGTTCATGTGTACATAAAATCTAAATTTAGGCCAGGTTACTATTGAAACAACCAAACAGTCACAGCAAAATCCAATTTAAAGCTTCGGAATATCAAGGTCTTATCATAGACGTTCAACATTTTAATGATCATACCGCTCGGACAAGAGGAGTTAGTTGGGGGCGGGGGAGGCCAATCGTATGAAATACATCCAAGGGAGGGGGGAAGGAGAGGGTCAAAATCAAGCGTACTTACTTTATGTACGTCCCCTAAGGATAGCTCATGTCGGGATACGAAAACCGTTACTGACCACCTGCCACATGACTCCCCGGGCTCAGGTTCCCAGTAACTCCATTCTATGGTATTCACTGCCTGTTTCATTTCTCATGTTTCATTTCTCATGTTTCATTTCTCATGTTTCATTTCTCATGTTTCATTTCTCATGTTTCATTTCTCATGTTTCATTTCTCATGTTTCATCTCTTTCACTCCGTAGCTCTACATCCTCTTTTTTTTTTCTTTTTCTTTTTCTTTTCATAATCTGATCAATAAACTCTATTATTAATACCGTATTGGCTGAATGCATCCATAAAACTGCAATACATGTCGTCATAGAAGCAAAAGGCAGCATGTGTTATTGATTTCATTGTTTTGTCGCAAATGTAAATATGTCATAAAATTAATCGATGTCGGATTTCGAAATCTCTTTACTGACTAAATATTTTAGATTTTATGAGTTACGGCTTACTACAACTTGGTTAAATGCAATCATAGATCGGAAATAAATGTCGTCTTGGAAGCAAAAGCAGGCTGTGTTATTGACTTCATTGTTTTATTGCTATAAATGCCAATAGTTTATGTTACTTGTCAAAAATGTAACCACAGGCACTCAATAGAGCCCGCACTACCGAACGGTTACCGTAGAGATCAGTATGTAATGGAAACATACTCAGCAAAGTTCAGACGTGGGGACATTAATTGTTGTCAGCTGTCCAAACATAGATTGACTTAGAGCATTATTGCCCAAGTCAATGTCGGAATGCAGATTGAGCCAAACCTCATAATGTTAACTAACAGTCAGCAGTCAGACAAATGGTTCACTACTGAGACACGTGTTTAACTTAAAAGTTACAACTCACTATTTTTCTCTATTCGGCTTTACAATTAGTCTACGATCCCCTGACATCAGCATAACTTAACTGGGTTCTTTATGAAAACAGTTGATGTAATAAGATCAAACATTTTCCAACGGTGAAACTAGAAGCAGCGGAAAATGCGGTTTATTAGAAGAATATTGAGAATATCATGGATGGAGATAAAATTAAATGAGTCAGTCTTGAGAGACTCCAATCTGAAATGATCATTAATTAAAACAATAAGACAGAGGCAACTGAAATTTCTGGGGCACATCTGTCGCCTCAGGAGCCTTGGATATCTAGCAGTCACGGGGAAGATCGAAGGCAGGAAAAAGCAGGGCTAGACAGAGAAAAACTTTTTCTGAAAGTCTTAATTCATGGACAACAAATAAACGTTACAGCAACAATTCCTTTTTGAGGTTGGCTGATGACAGATCCGTAGTGGAAAGCCATGATCGCTAATGTCTGTTCCAGACAGGGCAACTGATGATGATTTCTGTATTGCTTGACACTTGTGCCAGTCTGTCTGAAAGTTTTCCTACAGTTCCAATCTACTCAAGTGAGAGTCAAGCATCGTATGTGTGAAATCTTTGTCTACCAACAGGTTGCTCGCACGGTTTAACGCCTAACGTCTCTTCTCTGTGCATTAGTCAAAATTTATTCACACTTGAAGTTACTCGTGAAAAATACGGACTGCCAAGCTTCTGAATCAAAAAGGTATCACTTTACCTTACGTCTGGCTTTGAAATCGATAGACTGGAAATATGACTTCCTGAGAGGAAAAAAAAAAAAGAAAGAAAAAAATCAGATCAGTGAGAAATACAAAGAGGGGGGGGGGGGGGAATCACCTTCGTTTGTCTTTCTCAAAAAAATGTCTGCATGGTGAGATCTATCCCACTATAAACACTGCCTGTGCCATTAAACCACGATATCAGGGCCGGCTGTAACTGGAAGGGAACGCTAATTACCTATTTGAAAAACTGAACATGTCTGCCGCTGATCTCTGATT